>RJWJ010013985.1:0-38511 GCA_004363605.1 Indri indri | reverse complement strand
CCCTCCTACTTCTTATTAGAATGTGCAGGTTTATTCGTATTCACTACTCAGAAGTCAGCTCAACTGTGAACATAAAAGGAAGCACTGTTTGATTGTAAGAGATAATTATCCTGACCTCTTTGCAAAAACAGAAGTTTACAATCAGTTAATTTATGTGTTTCCAACTTACATTGTACTGGAAAATCGTCGTGTCTGAACGAATATCAAAGACTATATTTTTTCTTTTGTTTTTAATGGCAAATGAGAAAAAGGTGACTTGGAGAGGAAGAGTAGATAATTAACAAATTTAGCTTTGGGCCCAAATATGTTTGACCCAAAGTACCCAAAACACTGCAGGGTGTAACAATTATTTTTTAAAAATCAGCCATGTTAATATTCATTATTAATTGTTAAAAATAATATGCAATTTGTTCAAAAAAAGATGGTTTCTTTTTTCAGTGGACTGGCTTTATTACAGTGGCTCTGCCAAATAAGCAGATTAATTTAGACCAAGTCACTAACCCATCTGTACATCAGTATCTTTATCTGTCAAATGGCAGCTAAATGACTCAAAGACAGGGAGATCTTTTTCTTGAGTCACCACAGTATCCCCAACGCCTAGCACTGGGTCGTAAAAATGGGAAGCATTTGATAAATATTTATTTATTGAGTGACACTGCATGAGTAACAATGCACATACATCACCAAATTGTGAAAATAAAATAAGATACATATAAGTGTCTTTGAAAAAATTCTTAAGTAAACTAGCATTGTTTTCTCTCTATAAGTACATCTAATCTTAAGTGCCATTATTGTGTGCAAACATCCTTTTGTCATTTTACATTTGTAAAAACAAAATGTAAGCATCAAAGGGTATTTCACGGTTTGCATTTAAAATGATCTAATAATACCATTATGTGAAGTATAAAAAATAATTTGTAGCTGCTATGGAAACATATAAAGAGCTTTCTTAAAATGCAATAACAATGAGACAAGTTTTTAAAACCATCTTTTATTCCTTCCTCATAGGATGACACTTTTTAAGAAATTTGTTCTTCCTTGTGTTCAAAGGTTAAAATTTTACATCATACCATTAGGAGTATATTAGGGAAAATTTCAAGTGTTACCTCAGTCTTCACAAAGTGTATTTTTGAGGGTAACAGACTGTTTATTCCCATGCGGTTGAGATCATGCACATTAATATTGTATAGGAACTCTGACAATTTCCTCTGGGGTGCCAGTCTGAAGTGAGAGTAATGGAATTGAGAGCATGGAAGGCTGACAGTGGCAAATGGGCTGTGTGATATGAAGAGTGGGAGTCACTCTAGTAATTGTGTCCCTAACCTGGTTTCAACTGAAGCGCTAAACTCTTAATTGTGTTTTACAGGATATGAATGATTATCCTCCTGTTTTCAGTAAACGAATCTACAAAGGGATGGTGGCTCCGGATGCAGTCAAAGGTACACCGATCACAACAGTTTATGCTGAAGATGCAGACACTCCTGTAAGTAGGAAGCATTGATTAATACCCTCAACTGTAGTGAGAAAAATCTTTAACACTCATAAATGACCTAATTCCCAAGACAACAAAGGTGGTCCATGTGAGTTTCACTCAATTCACTCTCATGTATTTTATGTTCTCTTGCCTGTTGCAACCACAGCTACACAGCGTATTTCAAATAATTACTATTGATCCTAGACAATTAGGAATATGCTTTTTGTTTTACTAGCATTCAAGGTTTACTTGTTGCCTCTTTACCCATCAATGATAAACATACATGGAAAGAATTACCTACATTTGGTATCACTATCATTTGGATTCTTTATTTAGAATAGTGTAAACTTAGCTTAGTCTGGATGTTTTAAACTTATGTATTTTCTATTTTATTCACATGTGAGTATTTTATTAGGCAAGTCCAAATCAACATATGACATAAAACTTATACTGAATATGTTCATTTTAGTAAACTAAAATCTTAACATTGCTTTTAGAACATATCTAATAGATTCTTCCATCTTACAGAATCTTACCTCTTTTGACATATCCCAAATTATTTTTCAAGACAGATGATTTTCAATTAAAATACTATTATAGCAGAAGTGATGTAAATTGTTCATAATGATATTATCTTAATGCATTAAAACAACATATAGTACCTATATAAAAATACTTTCTATAAATACCTTGAGTGTTTTAAAAATATAAATTACTTATTCTGTTAAGAGCTGAATGATGAAGATTTAAATTTTTACTTTGAGCGGGTTCACTATAAGTTGGTATCTGATAGATTCTAGAACACTATAAATAAATGTATTAAATGAATCATTTTGGAAGAGTAAGGAAACAGCAACAACAACCCTGAATCTGATAAGTGCTTTAGAAGTCTGTTTTCTATTGCTAATATAAGTATCATTTCTGTTAATGTTATTTATTTAGTAAAAGGTAAATGGCAGTCAAAATATTTTTCAGCTTTGATAGTGACAAGCTTTATGAATTCTATTGTGACTATAAAGTCTTGAAAAATAGTAATGTTAACATGAAAGCAATGACCTTTAACTCAGAAGCTCCTTTTCTTAAATATGTTAAAATGTCTTGGAAACCCATTTATTGCATCTTGGGAAACATGAGAGAAAAATTCCATAGCTTTGAACACACCAATAGATGTGAATGTGAAATTGTCAATTTGTCTGGTTTTTTTAAGTAAACTGTCACAGGTACAAAGTACTTTGAATGTAGGAATATATATTTAATTTCATACAACAGATATGTTTTGAGCACCAACTACATACTTGTCATTGTGCTAACTAGTTTTTACTCTCAAGAAACTTATAGAAAAGACAACTTCAAAAAGAAATTATAATACACTGTACTGCATGAGTATAAGCAAACACAGTATTTTAGCATACATTTCTATCAAATTTTCATTAGCACAGAATTTAAGGTACTGTTAAGTTTAATGGCATTAATGATGAGAGACTAAAAGTAGCACAACTGTTCACCTATGTAAAACAGACCTCAAAGTCTTCGTATAGACAGCAAAATCCTTTCTTCTCTTTTGGCACCTATGTGATGCCTGGGTTGACATTCAGAGCACATCCACCAGTGTGAGAGAAGTTATCTTGGTCTGTCGTCTGTTCTATAAAGAAGATAAATTACTTATCTAAAGTATTTACCTAGAGAGAAGGCCTTTTTTCTATACTCTGAAGCTCTTCTGCAGAAATTTACCAGGCTTAAATTTTAAATTTATTTGGAAGAAGTTTTTAGTTTTGCATTCCCAGTGGTAATTTTCAACATTTAATATTTGATGCTGGCTTTTTAGCAGATGAAAGGTGGATGCCAATTATTCAGTTAAAATACTGAGTATGCTTATTTCAGTTACTGAGTATGTATTTGTCAGTCTCAGTTTTGATCCTTGAAACTCTAACAATCTTTTGGTATAGCTATTATTCAGAGTTGAGCTTTTGAATCATTTATGCAAATTGGGTCCCTTAAATTAGCATGGTGGCAATTTGGCTGCACCCACACCAACCTGAAATATAAGCTCAATTGCATGAATATTTTCAGAACACAAGTACTATAGTACCTAATTTTCAAAAATATTATGATTGATTTTTATTTTTTTGATGGGCTTGCCAAATGTTTTCTACTCCGTTATGTTATAGATGACTATTAATTAGAAGAATATAGTTTCAATTTCATATCCTCAGGGCCCCTGTGTCAGTTTCACTACTTGGGGATATAAGTATATCTTAACACTGTATGTTTATTTAATGGTCTCTTTTCCAAACTGGAATATAAGACCCTTGATGGCAGGGATCAAAACTTATTCCATTTTGTATTCCCACATCTAACTCCGAGCCTGTCATTTAGTAGTCTGCTAAGACTGTGGTCCCCAACCACCAGACTGCATACTGGCACCAGTCTGTGGCCTCGTAGGAACTGGGCCACACAGCAAGAGGTGAGCAGCAGGCAAGTGAGCAAAGCTTAATCTGTATCCCATCTTCATCCACTCCCCATCACTCCCATCACCTCCTGTCAGATCAGTGGCAGCATTAGTTGCAGGAAAACAAGCTCAGGGTTCCCACTGATTCTGCATTATGGTGAGTTGTATAATTATTTTCATTATATATTACAATGTAATAGTAATAGAAATAAAGTGTGTAATAAATGTAATGGACTTGAATCATCCCAAAATCATCCCCCCTCACCCTCCGGTCCATGAAAAAATTGTCTTCCATGAAACTGGTCCCTGACGCCAAAAAGGTTAGGGACTGCTGTGCTAGGACACATTTGCTGAATAATTAAAGAAGTGAATAAATAAATGGTTATTTCTATCCTCTTCAGTATTGATGAAATGTGCCAGATCCTCAGAAATTTAGTTTTATGTGACCCTGGAAAAAATTTTTAATGTCACCAAGATTTTTTGGTCATTTGGGGGCTTTGAGAATTAAACGGGTGATGCACTTATAGGCTTAGCACAGCTTCTGCACCCACAAATATTAGGTATTATTATTATTTCTGCATTAATAATTTCCATTTCTAGAGGTTGAACACATCTTTTTTGAGGCATCTTGTTTCTTTTGAATGAAGTGAGAACTACCCACTTTAAACTATAAAATAGCAACAACAAAACTCTTTGAAGTATGACAAACTGGGTACTGTCTGAAAGCCAGAGAGACCATTGTTGCTGAATATAAGTGAAGAATTATAAAATACATGTTGTGCAAAACTGACACGTTCAGGGAGAAAAAAAAAAATCTCCTTAGGGACATTTTCCACCCACCAAATACAACTGATAGGACTTCTTTTTTCTGCCTTGCATTTGGTGACAGCATTGATATATAGTTCATATGAGATGTGAATAGTAAATTATTGATCATTTTGGAAATTAAAAATTGCTAATCTTTTCATGCTAATAATCAGAGATTTCTCATTCCAAAAGTTCACAAAACAAAACTGCAAGTGTAATTTGCATTAGCGTAGTTTTATTCTTTTTGAAACTACTGATACAGGAATTCTCTTAGCGGAGAAGGTTAAATGCCTGACAGAATGGTGTCCTTTTGTGAACATGTGGACATGGAATAATTAGGATAAATAAACAGAGTTCACATTTTACTTATTTCCAAGAAGTGGAGTGTGAGGAACCCATGAAGGCCTAAATTCTCATCGTGGTACTATTCTTTCCATTTAATGTATTTTGGAAATTTCTAAGGTTCTTGTTTAAAGCAAGGCAGTAATTGAAACATGTTTAATATTAGCAATTTTGACAAACTTTCTTATTTGCACATATATATTATTATGAGAACTATTAGCCATTTAACACTTCTTTTTTTTAGGATTTGATACTGATTTATGAAATAAATATGTTCCATAAAAAATATCTTGCTAGTTGTCAATGATAATTGGCTTTTAAATCAGTTTCTAAATACTGTGAGCATTCTCACTGTACTTTTTCAGAAAGTACATTTATAATGAGAAAATAATTACAAGTGTGAAGTACTTTCTTTGCCCCATTGAGAATTTTGAGAGATAGCCTTTCAGAGTTCAGACAAGCTACCTGAGGAATTATTTGCAAAGTGTTTTTGTATGTAGTTTTAACACCCATTGCAGTCATTCAAGGGCACTTTTGTTGATCTCTTGAAATTCAAAAAGATGGCCAGTTCTTCTTTTCTATGATGCATGTATTGCGTTTTATTAAAATGTCACGATGTCATCAACCATAGCAAGTAATTATGGCCATCTTCTCACAATGCTTAACCCTCCAAACAGTCATTCTGCTGTAATCTATTAGCAGAGGGTGTAACAGTAGAACAAAAGCAATGATCATCTTTATTCATAATTTTCTGCTTGCTTGCTCTGTGTGCAATAGTTAAAACTATTCATGGCCAAGAATGTTATAAGATATTATTTTTATCTCCAGATAATATGGCTCTTCTGTATCATTTTCAGTTTATATCTCTACTAATATATTTTTCATCACTCACTACATACTGGCTTGTATTTTTAAGCTATATTGATTTAGGTTATTGCTAGCAATGTAGCCGAAACTCTGATTTCAAAGATCAGCAGCTATGAGCTATGATTGTTGACCCTAGAGTATGAGGGGGGAATGTACACAGCTCAGTGGTTTTTTTTTTTTGCCTTCACATCAAAGCTGTTAGGGAAATAACTGAGAATATTTTCACTGTGAATGTCAGTTTGTGAAAATTCACATGCTGTAGCCCTAGCCTGTGTCCCTTTGGTCTCAAATGCTTTAATTAGAAAGAAAGCACACCATGAAACAGTTGGGGCTTGATCTTTAAAATGACAATAGGTTATAATTAGATTTGAAAGTGTAAATGAATACACAGGGGGAGGTTTTATGAGAAAGTTTATATGTACATGATTAACATCTAGAAAAGTCTTATACAACTGCATGAATAATCTGTGTCATTTGTTTTCTTTTTGTGGCATAGTCAAGAACATAGTCAATATTATATTGTTAATATTACTTGAAATCAATGTTAGAATTAACTGTTTAGATGTAAATGATGCTCTTCTAACCGAACAACTGCCATATTTCCCAGAGCTAAAGGGACATTTTTCTTTTGTTATAAATGAAAATGTACATAAAATTTGTTTTTTTTCAACCTTTGCAAAAATGTCACCCCACAACCCGTAATATATCAACAATTTACGTCTTTTTCTGGAGGGTTGGAAATAAACCTCATTGGATCAGAGTCCCAACATTCTTGAACAAGACAGGTTTTTAAGGGAACTGAGTGAAATATAACAGGCTTTCTCTGGGGCTTGCCCATAGGCCTCCATTATGGCTTAAATTATGTGCTTTATTCTGAATTCCTTGCCAGAGAAATGTAAACAGGCCTTCTGAAAGGGTATCTTAGCTTGTCATGACATACGTTCTTGGCCTTAACACACTCTAAGCTAAGCCACTGATAACTCTTGGTCTTATTGTTTGTCCACTTTGCCACATTCTTTCATATTCTTGAATGTTTGCTGTGTTTAGGCAGTAGACTTACAATCAAACACAGGCCTAGTACAACCTAGACACTCCACAGTATTTACTGAATAAATAAATCAGTATGAAAACATTTATTATGAACTAAACAAACATAGGGTTATGGTAAGACAGAGACAAAGTCTGATACCTGATCTGGACAAGAATTTAACTTTTTAAGATACAGGGGATTCATTTAAGTGAAGACAGAAGAAACTTCCAGAGAAAATGTATCCAAAAATTTCATAGTCAAAAACATGCATCGTGTTCTTGAATTTATGTAACATGATTTAAACTATATCTGTTTCAATAAGTGTTAGCTATTTAAAAAAGTATATTATGGCTGTCTTCAGAAGCTCTTCTGTAAGCATGAAATGTGGCAGGTGTGGTTTTATGATACACAGTTTATTATATAAGAACATGGAAGGTTACTAAAGACTTACAAATAGGCCAGTGACAAAATTAAAGCTACATATTAGAACAAAAACATTTTCTGTGATTTGCAGTCTTCATTGGATGAGATAATAAATAGAGCCTGGAGACAAGTAAGCAGCTATTGACTTCATTTAAGTATGAAAACAATAGAGATGTGCAATGGAAATGAAGAAAATACAAATACTTAAAAGCCATTCAAATGGAAGAATTGGGCAGGATGTTGAAGGTCAGAGACAGAATGAAGACACAAAGTGAATCAGGAGTTTCTAGCTGGAGTGATGAAGATAGTCATAATAATAGCCGATGAAAAAATAATGTAGATTGAAGGGAAAGCTACTTTAGGGAGACAATAATGAGATCAATTTTAGTACAAATTAAATTTGAAAAGACTTCAAAACATCTAAGGGCAACTGTCTATAGAATGATAGAAGTTGGCACCCACCCTTCACCCCACCTCCTCCTGCCCAGGGCCATGAGGGCTGATTGAACTGAGCAGAACAGAGCTGGTGAAGGAGTACTACTGGACAGACCTATCCAGGAACCATAGCGCAGGGCTGGCAGGAAGCTTCCCTGTTGCCCAGAGTTATAGGTTCATCCAACCAAGGAGTACATAATACCTAACTCTGAGAGGAGGCTGGAGGCAGATGGCAGGGGAAGGAAAAGATCTTCTTTGCACAGATCAACAATACTATGAGGAGAACCTGAGGTAGATACTGAGTTGTCACAGTTACTTTGATCTGATGCCAGGATGTTTTGGCTGCATTTCAAGGGCCAGGAATGGATCAGGCAGAAAATATCAGATTAAGAGCTCAGGAAAGAAATGTGAACACAGGAGTAACTTGAATAGAAGTTCAAGCTATGAGAGTAAATACATCTCCCAAGAAAGAAAACATAATTAAATAAAAGAAAAAATTTAGAAATAAACCCCAAGGGGATTTGGGTGCTAGGTCTTGGACTGAAGAGTGGAGAAGAGCCAAATCAATGGTCCCCAACCTTTTTGGCACCAGGGACCGATTTCATGGAAGACAATTTTTCCACGGATGGAGAGTGGTGGTGGGGTCAGGGGACATGGTGAGCAATGGGGAGTGGCTGTAAATACAGATGAAGCTTTGCTCACTCACCCGCCACTCACCTCCTGCTGCGTGGCCCAGTTCCTAATAGGCCATGGACTGGTACTGGTCCATGGCCCAGAGGTTGGAGACCACAGAATTAGAGGAAAAAAAAAAAAAAAGACTCAGAAGGTGGAAGAGAAATCTGCTAGTGACACAGTGCAGAGTCAAAGAAATTTTCAATGAAGAGAAGAGAATGAATGGTGAAGGACTTTGCAGACAGGGCAAGGAGAATGAAATCTAAATAAAGGACCATATTTTCTATGAACAATTACTTATGTGCCTTATCTATAAAAATTATTTATGGCATCTTCATTATATTTTCTAAACATACGTAAAACAGCTACTTATTCTCCTTTCCATATTTAAGTCTACATATAATTTATGACATTCCTTTCATATTCTGACCCATCCATTTTTAAACTTTCCATTTCATTGCATCTCTTGGTTTATTCATATATATATTTAAAATTTGTTAAAGATATATATGTTGTGAGTTCTTATATATATGACACTTTCTTTTGCTTATATAACTTGACAGGCTATTAGGGTCTTGCCCTTTTAAACGTTTGCGTCCATGGGAGTACAAATATCTCTTCTAGATCCTGATTTCAAATGTTTGGATAATTTCCTAAAAGTGGAATTGCTGGATCATATGGTAGTTCTATTTCATTTCATTGATCCCCATACTATTTCCTATAGTGGCAAACCCATTTTACATTCTCACCAACAGTGTATAAATGTACCAATTCCTCCATGTGCTTGCTAACAGTGATTTTTAAAATTTATATAATAGCCATACTAAGAGGCATGAGGTGATATCTAGTTGTGGTTTTGACATGTATTTCCCTGATGATTAGTGATGTTGAGTGTGCTTTTATATACCTGCTAGCTATTTGTATGTCTTCTTTGGAAAAATGTTTATTCAAATCCTTTACCATTTTTAATTGGTTTATTTGTTTTTTTTTAATTTTTGCTATTATTCTAGAGATCTGCTGTACAACATTATGTCTATAGGTAACAATACTTTATTGCACACTTAAAATTTTGTTTAGAGAGTAGGTTTAATCTTAAGTGTTCTTATCACACTAAAAAAATAGTACTTACTTTATAGGGTTGCTGTGAGGTTTAAATTATACCGTTTATGTGGAGTAGTTGGTACCTACCAAATAGTAAATAATAACAGCTGTCATTGTTTTTATGTTTAGTCTGGTCTTTTTCATGCTTTGAGTCTATGATCTGTCTTCCATATTTATAGTTTGTAAACTGTTTCCTTCTTTTTTCCTTTTTTTCTGCATTCTGGAAAAGCCTATAAAGGTCAGAGGTCCAATAACCTGAAAACAGGTTGTAGGGGTAGGGGGTACAAGATATCAGGGCAGTGAAGAAGGTGTTGGGCCTCTGAACCATCAATATGACAATTTATCTCCTGGGTATATTTGAAATCTCAGGGTATGTTTGAAATCTAAGGACCAGATCTGAATGTTCTGTATTCAGGGTTGTCTTTGAGCTATAGCTAAATGCTGCAGCTTGGCTCCATACCTGGCTCTTCCATCCACCATGATAATACAGAACCTGTCACCCCATTCTCTCCCCAATCCCAAGCCAGCATTACCACAGAGTCAAAGAATCCAAAAGCATTAAAGAAAATTTCATTGTTAATATAACATTATCTGTTATATTGAGGACTGTCGAACACATCACAGAGATTCCTATACAGCTGTGATCATTATTAAATGTGAAGTATCCTGTGAACTTCTAGCATAGCAGGATTTGATGAATTATAGCAATGAGAGTGGAGCGTAAGAACCTAGTACTCTGTGAAAATGGTAAGAGAACAAAAGCAATACCATTACATAAAGTTATTTTTAAAAATGCCTACAATAGCAGTAATCAGGTTTTCCTACAAAAAATATTGCTTTAGTAAAAAACACCAAAATCTCACCCGTTTATAATAACAAAGATTGATGTTTTTATTTGTGAATCTGCAGCTAGGGGTTGGCTGGTCTTGGCTGGGCTCCTTTCTATTCCATATGTCTCTTTCTTCAGGGACCCATGAATAACCAGGCCTGCTCTTCCCATGAAAACTTACCTAACCACATGATCACACGTAAAGACTGGTTCTGTGTGTTGGTTCTTCACATCTCATTGACCAAAGTAAGTCACATAGACTAGCCCAAAATCAGTAGGGCAGGAAATGGGGGTAGGGAGATATTTGCTAAACCATAACGTAATATGCCATAATAGTCTAGTTAAAAGACATTTTTGAAATGCATTCAAATGGTTGCTTTTGGTGTAAAAGGGAGGTAGGAGAGAAGTAGGAGAACAAAAGGAGATAAAGCAATGAAAAAAAAAATATGCCTTGCAGATCCATAGATGATAATGTTTCATAAACTATAGATTATATTAAATTCAAACATATGCCCTTGAGGTCCAAACAAAATAAATCCCTCAATATTTACTATATATGTGGGCATCCAATATTATTTAAGAAGCATCTATTATATAAGAGATGTTAGGTTAAGCAGTAAGTATTAAAACTGTCATGATTCCTGGCTTCAGAATTTCAAGCTTAAAGAGATAAAAATTAATCAAAAATCAATCAAGTACATAGAAATGACAAGCTGTAAAATGCTCTAAGAAAGAAATGTTTAGGGTGCTGTGAAACTGGATAAGAGGGAGACTGATTTTATCTCCAGAGTCAAGGAAGGTTCTGGGGGAGGTGATTCTGAGCTGAGGTCTGAAGGCTGTGCCAAGGTCAAGTGGCATGACAGAAGAATTAGGCCCTAAAGTAGGAGCGAGAACAATAAGATTGAAAACCAAAGGAAGGCCATTTTTGAGAAAACTAGAGAGGGAAACCTGAGTCAGATCCCGTGGAGTCTAGTAAGACATGAAGACAATATTAAGAAACATTTTATCCTAAGAAAAATGAAAGGGTTTTAAGGCAGAGGGCTCAGGATCATTAATTACTATCTCTGGTACAGGTTCATCACTATTTTTTTTTTCATTACTATTTTTAAGTTCCTTTGGTTCTGTGAGTTGGTTTGTTGGGAGGGACATCCAAATGTATGCCAATTGTTTTCTTTATAAACTTAAAACTGTGCCTAAATGAAGAAATTTACAAGGAATGTGCTATTTATTTGATGTCTTTAGGGGATGAGTTATATTTACCTTTGAAAACATTTTGCAAGAGACTAAGTGGTAAATAGTCTTAAAGCAAGTATTTCTTAAGATCTCTAAGTTATTTTGTAACAGTGAATTCAAAAACTCTCCCAAGTATGATTGAACATCATGAATCACTGTAAAGTGGTATTATTGTTTTTTGCAGTCACGTGACATGGTCATCTTTTAGTGGATCTTTTGGTTGTGTTAATGTCATATCTATAGAAACTGAACTATACACACACATTATATCAAGTGACAAGCAGCATACAGAGCTTGCCTATAAGAGTGTTGATGCATTGTGTTGTCATGGTGTTAAAAAGTGGGGGAGAGGGCGCATCTCAAATCATGGTTGGGATATGGCAAAGTCATACATATAACCAAAATGTTTGTGCCCCCATAATTTCCTGAAATTAAAAAAAAAAAGTGGGGGAGAGGAAAGGAAGAAAGAAAAGTACGTGATCTTCTCAGTGGTTACCTGGAGAATTTGACCTGCTATTTTTCCTCTTTTCTTTTAAGGATACCTTAACATCCAGTTAGATTCCCTAAAAAATGACTAAATCATGTGACTGCAAAAAGCGATAATACCACTTTACCATGATTCGCTATGTTCAATCATGCTTGGGAGAGTTTGTGAATTACACTGTTGCAAAATAAATCAGAGTAGTTGCTTCAAAGACTTTGGGAGAAAGAATTTTAGAAACTGTCAGGGAGAAAAATCTTTGTGTACTTGAGAACACATTACTTAATGTTTGTATTTAATGATAATAATAGGTTTAGTATTCCCTGATACAATGTGATTGCTATTATTATGAAGAAAATTATGTGGGTCTGAATAAGTAATTTCTTGATAATTATGTATTTAAGAAAAATGACTAAATCAAGATATCCCCTGATATTAAGTACTTAATTATTTTGGTCCATTATAGTCTTATTGAAATTCCCTATGTTTGCAAGTTTAAAACATCTTTCATACAGGTGTGCAATTACCTTCTGTAGTAATTAATTATATTCTTACCATCATTAAGTCAAGACATACTGTGTTTAATACTCACTATGAGAATGGATATCAGAACTGGAAAACATACTGAGTAATAAAGAAAATAATTAAAATCTTAAAATTCTATTTTCTTGATATAAGTTTACATTTATTCTTCTACATTAGTTATTCTCACCTTATAATTGTATAGAATTATGTCACTTTTGATTTAAAAAATCTAATGTAGACACCCTCGTGACAAGATTTCACTTTCATGCCCCCGGTAGCCTAGACAAATTGCCTACTTCATAGTGTCACTATATCACTATATGTATACTAAATAAAAGACTATTGCAGTAGTATTGTTCATACAAATATTTATTGAATTTTATAAATGTCAAATTTAGCAGATAAAAGGGGATCACAAAGTTGAGATAGTTCCTTTTACATTTTGGAAACCATGTAATATTTAAATGTTGCTTCCTCCCTCAAATCATATTTAGAAATATGCCTAATACATGAATAAACAAATTAATTGATTCATTTATCAATAGATTTCATAAATCATATTCTTCCTGAGCACCACTAGGGTTGGTAAACATTTCCAGAATATCTCAAAATTACTGACTAATGTCACTAGTGTTGGCATTTGTGGTTAATTAGGAAAAATTATATTGTATGGCAGTTGCTTAACTTCTTTAAACCTCATTTCCATATAGGAATAATAAATCCCATTTCACTGGATTATTGTTTGGGCTTAAGAGAGAATGAAAAACACTTAGCTGGTGTGAAACACACAGATGTTAGATAACTTTATCTCCTCCTCCTCCTCCTCCTCACTTCCAGGGTGATGGCAAAAATGCTTAACTTTGCCTATAATTTCATGGAGTGCTTGTGCCCTATCAGTTGTAAACATTGGGATATCAATGCCTGGACTCATGAAATAATTCTGATGTGAGCCATGGCATTATAACATTTAAGAACAAAGCATTCATGAAAATATCATGCTAATAGGGTCTTTACAATCCAACAAATAAAAAACTAATACAAGTACATATTTTAATAAAATTTTCACCAAAACTTAATGACTTTTTCTTTAAATAGACAGCTTTTGTCACTTTATACTGATACATATTTATTTTTATCTTATTCAGTTTAAGATAAAAATGTCCAAAATCTTGACAAAGTTATTTTTAGTTTGTCATTTTAATATTCAAATGATATACCAGACCAAGCTCTACATATAACACAATCACTACAATCTCTATAAATCAAAATACATTTTTTATATTTTGTGATGTGTGTCTACACAATGAGATATAAAGTTTACTTGCCTATAAATCCTTGCCAACACCTTCATTTATTAGTACCACATGCTTCTCCTTCTTACTTTAATCAGATACATTGGTAGATGATTGTGTTTTTCTGTTTTGTCTCCCCAGCCTGTCAAATTGTGAGGCCCATGAGTACAGAAACATCTTTGTCATTCATGTCAATGCCTTTCATCCTGAGAGTTGAATCTGAGTAGCTATGAATGAGTATCTATGAATAGATATTGGTGGGTTGTAAATTGAAAAATTGCCAATAGTTTAGCCACCTTTTGAAGTAAGTAAATTCTTAGAGGTCCTCTAAGCCATAATGAAATGTACCAGTGCAGAAATATAGAAGGTAGCTGACTAGACACATTAAATGCCAATTTTCCTCAGAAAGAAGAACCAAACTTACAGGTGAATAATCATAGCTTGAGTGAATTGTTAAGAAACTGTTGGGAGAGCTCACAGGAAGAAGCTAGAGCACAGAAAAAGAAGGAAGCAAGAGGCTGACAGAGATCAAATATGGAGGGACTTGGTATTCCATAGGTGGCGGGGGAGGGGGTTTGGCTTTCCTTGTCGTCTCAGCACATTGCTGGTTTCTGAACTTATGGAGCAATCCTCTGCCTACACAAGCTCAAGGACAGTGGACATCTTAAGGGAATTGTATCATGCTGCCAGCTTATGCGATGTAGCTTGCTTTCCCTCTGGATCCAAGCAGTGGTGGTGGGTACCCAGTATGGTGCCCAGTATGGGTATTAGGGATGTTGATTAAAGCTCTTTCCCAAAGTCAATTGCCTTTACCTATTATATAGGTAAAGTATTTTAAAAAAGTCTTTTGAATGAAGAAAAGAAAGGAAGGGAGGGAGAAGAAAAAAGAGAAGGAATGAATAGAGGGAGGGAAGGGTGGAGAGAGGCAGAGAAAGAAAGAGAAAAACTTTGCCATATGCTCAAAGAAAAATCTAAATCGTTGTACATATTTAATTTGGTTATTGTAGCATGATATAAAATAAAATATGATGCTTTGATTATAAGAGTGATCAAAGAAGCAATTAAAATATCTCTTATAAGCTAACCAAGTCGTACTAGGGCCAAACTTTCATGATGTGGTAGTAGTCTTTAGAATAACTGAAATCAAAGAATAAAAATTTATTGATATAGTTAATATGTAACATATGTATTCCTATTCACATATATACGATCTTATCTGTGAAAATCTTCTAAGAAAGTTCCAGAATGTTCTGGATAGCAAAATATTTTAGGCATCTAAGAGATAACACTCCATAATAACAGAATATTGTCTCTTTTTATTTTATCAATTAAAGGCATAATTCTAAACATACCATAAATACCTTGACTTTATTAACGAGAACACGCTAAATTAACATATTTTAAGTTTTTTGAGGGTCAATTTGTGGTTGTCATAAATAATTTTAGTTACTGTAATACAGACAGAATGGGTACTGATGCTAGCAAAACTCTGAATATTTATTCTTGAAACAGTTGGTGCTGTGATTTTTGCTCTTTCATCATTTGCCTTTTTTTCTAAAGGTGCCTTGGAATACGTGCTGCATAACCCCTAGACAATGTACTAAGCCAGAGTTTACTAGGGCATCAAATTCCCAAGCATCTTTCCCAAGTAATTGTGCTCAATTGTATTACCATGTTATTCTCCTTTTAAAGGACTATTGCCATTAAGATATCACTGACAAATATTACGTTGGATTAATGTTTAAGAACCTGCATTTTAGTATAAAGGCAAATCTGTCCAAATAGTAACTTTGCCATTTTCTAGTTACAGAACTTTCAGGAAATAAATCAATTCTTAAAGCCTTAATCTCATCATTTATAAAATATAGGTACTATTCATACCAAATCCTGAATTTCTTGTAAGTATAAATATGAGAATTATGTCATTCACACAGTCTGATATAACAAACACTCAAATTGATAGCTAACAACTCTGGTCATTATCATTATTATTAAAATGCAAGGAAAACTGCTATTGTACATGATCATAATAAGTCTGATTCTGTGCAGATAGACAAAGGTTTTTCTAATAAGTATTCCTCTTTTCTATACTTCCTCATTGGCTGAACTGACCAGCCACCACTACGTAATTGTTCAGCTAGAGTCCCTACCCTACTGAAACTTGTATTCTTATGTGGGAGACTATGAGTAAACAAGTAGACACATAAAATGTATGTTATGATTTCAGGTGAGGTTACTAAAGAAAAATAATTTAATGGGGGATGTTATAGAGTGCCTGGGGAAGAGAAGGGTAAATTTACTAGCTGAAAATATGAGAGATAAGTGTAGCAGACATAAGGTAAAGGTAATGAAGCAAGGACAAGCACAGTGGGTGAAAGTGAAATGAGCAAGGAGATGAAGTTAGATAGGTAGGCAGAAACCACATGTTTTTAGGATCTGATAGCCTATAGTAAAGAACTTGGATTTGATTTTTTGTGTGATGCAAAATCATTGAAGGGTTTTAAGCAAGATTTGTGAGATGGTTTGTGTTTTTAAAAGATAACTTTAATAGAATGGAAGCAGAGAGCCAATTAAGGGTCCACTCCAGGTAGCTAGAGATGAGAAGACATTAGGGCATATGTTCATTGAGGTATTGGCAGAACATAGTGATGATTTGGTTATGTAGTCTAAGAGAAGGGATCAGTGATCACCCCTAGGCTTTGAAATAGAAAATCTTGGTAAAATGTGGAGGAGGTACAATTTAGGAGAAAAAGATCATTATTCTGGTTTTGGATATGTTGAGTTAAACATAGAATGTATAGTTGACAATTATATATGCTAGTTTGAACTTTAAAGATTGAGAGTTCATCCAGAAATTAAAATTTGGGAATTATGAACAAAAAGAAGAAATTTAAAGTCTTGAAAGATATTTAAAGACTGGAAGAGATCCTTGGGGCCCAGAGTAGAGGTAGAGAAGATAAACAAACATTCTTGTGACAGAGCCTGGGAAAACTCCAACATTTCATAGCCAAGAAGAGTGAGAGCCGCAGAGCATCTTAGACAGAGCAGCTAGACAGGAAGAAGAAAAGGCAGAAGATTAAGTAAAGTTGAATAAAGAATGTGTTCTTAATTTTAGCCATTCTAATAGATGAGCAGTGGTACCTTACTGTGATGTTTATTTGCATTTCCTTAATGACTACTGATGTTAATCAAATTTTCTTGTGATTATTTGACAGCCATATAATTTATTTATGAAGTGTCTGTTCAAATACTTTGTTCACTTAAAAATTGAGTTATTTTTCCTTATAATTGAGTCTTAAGAGGTCTTTACATATCCATTCCAGATTCAAGTCCCTCATAGATATTTTGCAAAGATTTTCTTTCAGTCTGAGACTTGTCTTTCCATTCTATCTTTTGAAGATTAGAGTTTTAAACAATTTTAATGAAGATCAATTTACCAATTTGTTCTTTTACAATTTATAAATTCAGTGTAGTATATAAGAAATCTTTGCCTAACTCAAGATCACAAAATTTTTCTCCTTTGTTTTATTCTAGGTGTTTTAAACTTTCAGGTTTTACCTTTAGGCATATGATTCATTTCGTGTTAATTTTATATGATGAGTTGGCAAGGATGTAAAGGAAGTAGAACTCTGGTGCGCTGCTGGTGGGAATGTAAAATACAACAGCCACTTTGGAAACAGTTTTGAAGCTACTTAAAAAGTTAAATATATACCTACCTACCATATGATCAGGCCACCCCACACCTAGGTATTTACCAAAGAGAAATGAAAGCATATGTCCACACAACAAAACATATGTACACACATGTTCCTAGTAGCTTTTTGTTTGCAATAGCTAAAAACTGAAAATACCCCAAATGTCCATCAACAGATAAACCAACATTGGTGTATCTATATAATGGAATACTACCCAGCAATTAAAGAGGGATGAACTATTGATACATACAACTGGAATGAGTCTCAGAATAATTATGCCTAGTGAAAGAAACCAGACAACAAGACTTACATACTGTAGTATTCCATTAGCATGAAACTCTATAAAATGCCAACTAATCTATAGTGAAAGAAAGAAAATCATGTCTTGGGATTGGGGAAGGGGGATGGTATGAGGTATGTATGAGAAAGAGGTCACCAAGGGATGTAAGGAGACTTCTGGGTATAGTGGATATGTTCATTATCTTGATCGTAGTGAATTGTGTCACGGGTGTTTATAGATGTCAAAATTTATCAGATTGAATACTTTAAGTATGTGCAGTTTATTTATGCCAGGTTTACCTCAATATAGCTGTTTTTTAAGAAGGAAAAAAAGAATGTGTTCAAGGAGATGGTGATTAATGTGATGTGTAGTATATAAAAGGACTGGACTTATAGATAATAATCAGGGAATTATACAAATCCAGAAGGCTGTACATTTATCCTATAACCCAACTGGGATTCAGGAACCAACATGAGCAACAAATTATTTTCAAGGACAGTCATGAAGATGGCAGTACAAAGAATAATGTTCTCAGAACTATCCTTACACCAAAGTATTTAGTCCGACTAAATCAACAGCCTGTGGGGGTAATGTTCTTACTTCTTTTGCATCGGAATAATGCCAAATAGAGGTTTTTTTCCCTCCTCTAAAGAATGCAATGCTGTAATGTAGTTTCTGGGTTTGAAGTCAAACTCTACTATATACTAGTTCTCTGCTTGAGGTGTTTACTCGACTTCTAGGATTTAAGAAATTTATAAACTTAGCACTGAAAAGATTATAGTGCTCTCTCACCCAGTGTCACCCTCTATAGTTCCAAATAAAACCAATCTAAGCCCTAATATAAATGAGGATATCCGACAAAATTTTGACTGTTCCATTACCATCACTTTGATTCTTTTTAAAAAATTATCAAATTTTAATTTCTTTTTTTAAAAATGAGATTTTTTTGCCAGGCACGGTGGCTCACTCCTGTAATCCTAGCACTCTGGGAGGCCAAGGCCGGTGGATCCCTCAAGGTCAGGAGTTCGAGACCAGCTTGAGCAAGAGCGAGACCCTTGTCTCTACTAAAAAATAGAAAGAAATGATCTGGACAACTAGATGTGTTAGATATATATATATATATAGATATATATATATATATATATATATATATATATATATATATAAATTAGCCGGGCATGGTGGTGCATACCTGTAGTCCCAGCTACTTGGGAGGCTGAGGCAGAAGGATCGCTTGAGCCCAGGCGTCTGAGGTTGCTGTGAGCTAGGCTGACGCCATGGCACTCTAGCCCAGGCAACAGAGCAAGACTCTGCCTCAAAAAAAAAAAAAAATGAGATTTTTTGTTTGTTGTTCAAACTTATCTTGGGCTATCCCTGGAACAATTCATCATCCTTTAACTCACTGTAAGCCTCAAGTTCATTAGCTTTATAGCTAATGGATGATAAAGTACACACACATCCTTATTAGTATGGTTCTTGCACATAGCACTCAACGAATGTTAGCTATCATTATTTTACTATTATTACTATCAGCTTCATTATTAAAGTTATCTTATAGGATTGCTGTGAGAATTAATTTTAGTGATTTATGTTAATACTTG
The DNA here is from genome assembly GCA_004363605.1 of Indri indri. NCBI lineage: Eukaryota > Metazoa > Chordata > Mammalia > Primates > Indriidae > Indri > Indri indri. The sequence goes on along the minus strand of RJWJ010013985.1, from coordinate 18,975 downwards.
GTAATCAGTACAGAGCAGATGGTAAATAATTTTTGTTCCCTTCTCTTCCATGCCCTTCCTCCACTTTACTGCAATCCTCCACACTTTATCATTCTCTGAGTATCAAAGAATTCAAATAAGTATAATAAAAAGAAACTTATTGTTTCAGAAGATAAAACGTTAAGGAGACACTGGGTGTTTGGGGAGGCAGATGTGCTTCACATAGTTAAAGGAAAGTGAGAAGATTCTCAAGGCAACCATTAATTTTTTCTCTCACACGAATCGTTTTAAAATAACTTTATTGATTCAGACTAAGCTATCTTTAGAAATCAGCAACATTTCAACCCTGGAAATATGAGATAACGAAATATAATTTTTTACTTCTGTAAAAAAAGGCCATATATTTAAAAAATCAGTTTAGGGCTGGCCGTGGTGGCTCAGGCCTATAATCCCAGCACTTCAGGAGGCCAAGGTGTGAAGATTGTTTGAGGCCAGGAATTCAAGACCAGCCTGAGCAGTATAGTAAAACCAGGTTTCTACATATTACAAAAAATTATCCTGGCCTGGTGGTACATGCCTATAGTCTTAGCTACTTGGGAGGCTGAGGTGGGAGGATCTTTGGAGCCCAGGAATTGGAGGTTCCATTGAGCTTTGATCACACCACTGCGCCACCTTTGCCTGGGCAACAGAGAGACCCTGTCTCTTCAAAATAAAAAAAAAAAATCAGTTTAATATTATCACTCTCCTTTGTTTTCATTTTGTGACAGTAAATTAATAATACATAATTTCATTTTAGGGATTACCTGGAAGTCACGTGAGGTATAGAGTAGATGATGTCCTGTTTCCTTACCCTGCCAGTATTTTTGATGTAGAAGAAGATTCTGGAAGAGTAACAACTCGAGTCAATCTTAATGAAGAACCTACAACAATTTTTAAGGTCAGTGTGTCATTTTTCTTATGTTATCTATTCGACATTTAGCTTTTGATTGAGAGTTTGGTTTCACAGCTAATAACGCCTTTTTCTTTCCATTTTTCTCCTCATTAATCTTTTAAAATTACAGAACATTGTTACCCCATAGAAACTTAGAAAATATAGTTAAGTGAAAAGAAAAACATTACTTGATATTTTACATCTTGAAGATAACTAGAATTTAATATTTTGATCTCTATCCTTATGATGACATTCCATACAAATACAAGCATATAAATATATCCTTTCAAATAACATAATCTTAGTATTCATACTGCTTTTTCAACTCAATATATACTACCCACACCAATAAATAATGGTATTATTTTAGTGATTTCATGATGTTCTATTGTATGAGTATACCATTATGCTTTTCTATTTAATCTAATAACTTGTTGGATAAATTAGGCTATTTCCAATTTTTTCTTACAATACATTCTGCTATCCTGAAACTGCTTGTGCAGATATCATTTGTCACTTGCTGATACTTTTTCTTAACGAAGTATCAACAAGCAGAATTGCCAGATCGAGTTTATATTACATATTTTTGATATATTATACTTCTAGAAAATTTGAAAAAAATTACCCCTTAGTACACATTCTTCATCTTTCAGAAGAGTACTCATTTTCCTAATAGCACCCAATCATGGATGCATATCTTTGCATATCTCTAGGGAAATATCTATAACTATTTGATTTTTGTTAAAGTTTACTTTTGTTTAATTACCAGCGGAAGAGAACATATTACCTCTTTTGTTTTTTTAATGTATTTTAAAAATATAGTTGACAGAATAATGCCTATTTCTACATGTCAAAAAAATATTGAGAATATATTAAACTAAGTAATCCATTTTATTAAATATTTAAGCATTTCCACCTTTGATAGTTACTTAGAAAATTTTTGTCACTATGAATAAAGCCTGTGAGTCTACACTAGGGAAATAGCTTTATTGGTTAACCATGTGAATATCAATGTTTCACATGATTTACCAATGTTTGGAATAACTGTTCTGTTTGTATACTAGTATTAACCCAGAGAGAATTGTGATTCTCAAATTGATCCTTAGTTATGGTCTTCTATGATCTAGGTTGACTTAGTTTAGATTAGTAACCTGTAGCTTCCAAAAGAATATGTATTCCAGGGAAACACACAGTTTTGAAAATATTTAACATGTCTTAAAATAAACATTACAATTATTCTTAATGTAATACAGTTTATTAAAAATAATTATCAATTATAAAAGCTATTACAGTAATAAATAATATACAGATATCTCATCCTAACACTTAAGTTTTTCCTTAGTTTGCATTATTTGAACAATTTTTGTTATACCATACAAACTTGGTTTTATATAGTTTGTTTTTAGGAGATTTTATAGTGAAGCATATTAAACTATAAAGATTACTAATTTTAACCTCCAGAATGAAGTATTTCTACTGAATAATCTTGAAGACAGTTTACTAGAAAAATTAATTTATTTTTATGAGTAAGCTAATCAGCTTTTTTCTGTTGATGCGACTGAAATTAACACTTTTTAAATAAGTATATTGATGCTATAAAATCACATGTTTGCTGTGGGCACCAGCGGAATTGTGGAAGAGAAAAGAGTCTATAACTGCAGAGATGTAGTGTCATGTATCTGTTTTACTGTTAGTTTTTTTATTATTATTATAGAGTTAGTAACTTCTTTGAGTTTTCTCATCTGGCAAATGAAAATAACATTTACCTGGCAAGATTTGTTGTAAAGATTAAATGAGAATGTAGAAGATCTTAGCACAATGTCTTAGGCAGTAAGGAAATAATCACTGCTACCCACCCTGGACCAGGGAGATTAAAAACATACATGTAAAAACAATTCTTTTATATTCTTTTTGTTTATAATCTTTACCCTGAATTTTTATTTCTTTTTAAGTTGGTGGTGGTTGCTTTCGATGACGGTGAGCCCGTGATGTCCAGCAGTGCCACCGTGAAAATTCTTGTTTTACATCCTGGAGAAATCCCACGTTTCACACAAGAGGAATATAGGTATTGATTTCTGTCTGCTTTTGATATACATAAACTGTTTAGTATTTTGGGGGGGGGAGTCTCTCAAAACTGATATAATATGAATTGATTAGTGAAGTGGAAATCCAATTCTAGTTTAAACTTTTCTAAGTTAACATAATATTTGTTTTAATGTTTAATACAGTTAGTGTAACAATTTAGGATAAAAATATCTGTTTTAGTAATGCTTTGATGAATAATAGATACTTTAAAAATAATTAATGCAAGCTTTAAAAAAAATACATTATATATTTGGGTTTAAATTCAAACTGATCAATGACCTTAATGGTGAGAAGGGGATTTTTAGTTTCTCATTATTGCCAGGTAGAATATGTCATCCAATTTCCAATTTTGACATGTAATCTGCAATGATATTTTTCATCCGGTCAGTGTGTGTGTGTGTGTGTGTGTGTGTGTGTGTGTGTGTGTGTGTGTGTATTATCCAGTACTATGTTATATATTATAGTTTATAGTCAGTATATATACTGTCTCGGTCAGCTAGTCAGCTCAGGCTGCCATAGCAAAATACCATAAACTGAATGGCTTAAACAACAGAAATTTATTTGCTCACTGTTTTGATGGCAAGCAATCCAAGTCCAAGATCAGGATGCCAGCATGGTCAGGTTCAGCATTTCTCCTGTCTTACAGGCAGCTGCCTTCTCACTGGTCCTCATCTGGCAGAGAGAAAAAGCAAGCTCTCTTGCACCTCTTTTTATGAGGGCACTAATCCCATGATGAGAGCTCCACCCTCATGGACTCATCTTAATCTAATTATTTCCCCAAAACCCCATCTCTCAATACCAACCCACCAGGATTAGGGCTTATATATATATATATATATATATATGCATTATAAACCTTGCCATTACTCATATCTAATCATGAAGCAATCATGAAATACAGCAACTTTAATTTCACTATGTTTTCAATAAACTTTTCACTACCAGAGGCTCACAGCCCTGGGGTGGAAAAAAAGAACTGATGAAAAATACAATATACTATGAAAACACAATAATAGTGAAAAGATCACAATACTGAGGAAGTATGTTGGAGAAACACTTAACTATTTCTGAACATAATCAGCACAGTTTTAAGCTGTATCTTGAAGGAAAAGTAGAGTTTTGCCAATTTACAAAGATGTGGACAGATGTTCCACACCAAAGAATCAGCATATATAGAAGAATAAATATGGGATGTGAGCGTCTATATTGAATTTCAGAATATTTTAGTAGTTTAGTCTATCTAGACACAAATTGGAAGTTGGACAATGATATTATTTGAGGCTCAAGAAAAATGAAGACTTCAGATAATAGAGGACTTTGTTATATTCTAGAATTTTGATTTTAGTGCTCTATTATTTCTAGGAACTAACAGTTTTAAGCTAGAGCAGGAGCTAAGGTACTGAGGGACGAGGTACATAAGGGACTCATCTGGGAACATTTAACACACTGAACCTAGTAATTTTCTCCTTTCATAAAAAAAAAAGCTGTCTTTATAATACTCTAGTACATAATTAAATTATGTAATATAATTACCAGAAAACCCTCTGTAGTAATTAAGTAAATCATTGAAATATGAACTATAAGTAAAACAAATAAGAAATGGTCAATCTGTTTGAAAAGGTTATTCTCTCCATCCTGTCCATTATTATCAGTTCTCTTCCTTTATTACTGGCATGCTAACCTGTGGACTCCGGTTCTTTGCTATGGGGATACAGTAGTTCCCCGCTTAGCCACGGTTTCACTTTCCATGGTCTGTTTCCCATGTTCAACTGTGGTCAGAAAACATTAAGTGAAAAATTCCAGAAGTAAACAATTCATAAGTTTTAAATTGCCTGCCCTTCTGAGTAGCATGATGAAATCATGTGCTGGCCTATTCCATTCCACCGGGAATGTGAATCATCCCTTTGTCAAGCGTATCCATGTTGTATATGCTACCTCCCTGTCAGTCACTCAGAAGCTGTCTTAGTTATTAGATCAAAACAAACACAGTATATATAGGGTTTTGTATTATCTCAGGTTTCAGACATTCGATGGGAGTCTTAGAATGTATTCCCCGTAGATATGGGGAGGGGGGGCTACTGTTTACAGTTTTCTGTTTTGGGACAACTTTTCTGAATGTGTTAATTTTAATGTTCTCAAGAACCAAGATGGATATAAATTGACTTGGTGTGTTTCTAACTAACTTATCTGGATAAGATGTTCACAAAAAGTGAACTTACTCTTTCAGGTGGATCCAAAAAACACTCACATTTTCATCCCAGCATAATTTCTTCCTTTGTTCTTCAAAACCCCTTACCCCTAAGTCTGGTCATTCTTTGGAAACTGCAAGAAAAGAAAGTGGTATAGTGCTTAAAATGTCCCCTTTAAATAAAGTCAGTAAGTTGTGTCCCTTTTCTCTGGGATTTCATTTGGAGCTCATTTCCTTATTAACAAAAGTATGCCTCCAGACTTCTTTTTTACCTAAAATATTGTGGCATTGAGGCCAAGGTCATAAGTTGAATCAGGGCTTTGCTCATTTAGTTTTCTTAAGTGCCCTTGTTTAATGTCGCTTTTTAAAAATGCAAATGTTTTGTTCAGCGAATAATTTACCATTTCATACCATCTTAGAACTACTAACTGCAAATAGATTCTATTAATAAAATTGTTAACTTAGAGAGCAAAAACTAGCCAATTATATGGTGCTAAAAGTAACAGCAGTCACATGGGCACATCTGGGAGAATTTTGACCTTGTAGAATTTTCTAACAATTGCCAAATTGCCCTTTATTATCCCAGTTCATTTGGAATCCTGAGTTATAAAGGTAATTTGGTAATCTTGTTGCATCCTACTGTTTATGGATAGGATGCACAACTGGACGCAAATAACTCCCAGAGATGCTAAGAATCAATATCTTACTTATAATGGATTTAGTAGTTCTTGGGTACTGAAAAAGATGGTTTTGTTTTTTTATCAAATCCCCAGAAAAGTTAAATAATAAAAAAAGTCATGCCAAATATGGGCAGAGGGCAGCATCTTTGTATAAATGTAAATAACTGAATTTAAATGTTTAAATAGGTTTAAATTTGAACTAAACATGGAATGAGCTATAAAAAAAAAATCTTAAGTTTATTTTCTTCAATCATTTCTCCATCCTTAGGAAGATTGTTGGAGAAATGCATAGCAGTGTGTCTGGAGGCCTGCTGAATCCTTTCTTCTTTCTCACAGGCATAAAACCACATTTCCTTACCTTATTTGCTGGGTAAGCCATGTGACTAAATGTTGGCCAATAAAATGTGGAATTAAATGGTCTGTACCATTTCCTGGCCAGGCTTAACCTTCTCCCCTTATGGAAGAGAAAATATTCGGGGAATCTTTAAGAACAATATGCTGATAATTATAGAAACACAGATAAAAGGAACCTAAGTCCCTGAATCCCAGCTTGGAGGAGAGCTGCCAACCTGGAAACACCCTCAATGAACTCTTATGTGAGCAAGAAATTTAGGGGTTTCTTTATTATATTGGCTACTATTGTTTCAACTTATATAAGTTGTTCAACATTTTATTGGTTGGAAACAACTAATCACGTAATATATTAATCATATTAAACATCTTTCTCATTTATGTTGCAATGTTTCATAGTTTTGAGATTTTTGAAACAGTATACATGGAAGAATACTTTTATTCTTGTATGCTATTTTATTTTTATACGTTCAATTGCTAGTTTTGGCAATATGCCTTTGCTGTTTCAGATTCCTTTGAAGGCCAACACACTTGCCTTCCTTTACAGAAAAAAAATTAACCATAGAATGGTTTCTGAAAACTTCACATGCCTCTTTCCCTCTCTAATGTTTTCAGATTTATTTACTGCCTCTACTGATATGCACGTACTCCCGGAGATGTTAAACAATGTTATTAATCCTTAGTTATCAGGATGATACCCTCTGTTGGGATTACCCCAGGTGGAAAAACTTCTATTACCTGCAATCAAATTTGGGGGAGACACAAAATGATAGTGCAAGATTTGTGTTCTTTGCGAGGTGTAGGGAGAATGTCATGAGTTGAAATGAAAAGCAGTAATGTAAGATAAGTAGCATTGTGAGCTAAGGTACACATGGTTTTTACATCTCGGGAATGTCTTCATTCCATTATTGATTTTCAAATTCCTTAGGAAAAATTAGTTTTCATCAAATAACCAGGTGTTAAAGAGAGACTTTAAAGATAAAATATTCATTTATCTTAAAATTTTAAACTCAATTATTGACCCACACCTCTCCCTCCCCCTGCGACCCAGTTGTCTTATTTTTATTGGAATGGCCACTAAATTTTTAAATCTCAGGATAATCAGAGTAGGTAGAGTAATTTAGGCCACTATAAAAAGAAATCCCCAAATTTCAATGGTTTAAAGAGCAACAACCAAAAAAGTGTATTTTTGCTCACATGACAATCTAAGGTATGTGTTTCAGGTTGGCCGTAATTCTTCTCCAGGCAGTTCTCTGTGTAAGTTATTCAGGGACCTGGGCCAGCTCAGAATCTACTGTCTTTCAACATTCTGTTTCAAAATAACTCCAATCATTCTGTTTCCATTTCAGTAAGTGGAAAAGGGGAAATGGCAGATATCATCAACATCTAGATATTTCCTTAACCAAGTGACATGGGAATTGTAAATTTTACTTCAGCTTACATTTCATCTTGAAAATCCAGGCACATGCCCACACTTAGCTGTAACAGGACAGAGGAATGCTGTTCCTTGCTTGGCAACAGTGTCCTACTTCCACCTCAATTATTCAGTAAAAACAGAAAATGGTGTTGGTGAAGAGCTAGCACATTAAACATGTAATTTTAGAAAAGTTATAGATTTTAATCGCTGTAGTGATTTTAAAATGACTGATTTCAATTAAGAATGCATAATTGGGTACATGAAATGATATAGAGTAGAAACATTTATATTTTAAATATGTATTGGTGAAATAAATTATTCTTAAAATAAGAGAATGCATATTTCTCTTTTTAATTCAAAGCAAATCTCAGATGAACATTTTTGGTTGTTTTAAAAATCTTTATTTCCAATAATTTCAGTTTTCAGATATTAATATTCCATAATCCAAACCAAACTTTTCTGAACTCTAAGCTGAAGCATGGCCATTTGATACAATTAATACTTTCTCCATTTTTTCTAATAAATCTAATAAATCAAAAAAGTAAAAGAAAATGAAAACATTATGTCAAAATGTAAATGAGAATTATGAGTTGCAAATTAGCTTTGTAAAGACCATAAAAAGGTTTGAGAGGTGGCATTTACTATTTTGCATAATATTTTTCAGTGTACCAGTTTTATCTAAACAGAGACACAAAATCCATTATTCCGTTTTAAGAATTAAAATAATTTCTATGTTGAGCCACTGGTAATTGCTTGGTAGCTGTACTATAAGAATAGATCTATCATTATCTTCTTCTAAAATTATAAAAGCACAAAATAACAAGCAACCAACAAATAATAAACATCATAGTAAGTACTTTAGTATTCACTGAAGGGAAAACATAATGGGTTGCCAGCTAAGTTCTTGATGACAGATAATTAGTGGGTAATGTGACCTATGTAAAAGCAGCAATATAATAAAAAGCCAAACCCTCCTTTCACATTACTTAATCAATCATGTCATGCCTCTGTTTGCTTTTCATATTTAAAAACTTTTTTACTTTCTGCTAATGGTTCTTTGGAAGAGAAATAATGAACTTTGTAAAATTATTCAAGGATTTTACAAAGGCTACCTACAGTCAGTAAAATAATTTAGTCTGTCATTATTAGAAGAGAGATTTTTAACATTATTTTTGTGTTTATAATTTATAATATTGAGATATTTTATATGTATTAGAAAAAGATTTGATTTTGTCTTCCTTCAAATTCTATGAACTGAAGTTATTTCCTAATGGGTTGACATCAGGTGATTTTTAAGGATAGGAGGAATCTCATAATGGAAAATCAATTTTGCCCCATAGAGACATATGTTTACTCTCATAATAGCCAGATATATAGTAATTCTTAAGATAAGTATACATTTGATTCTCTTTGCTCCCTAGGGCTGTTGTAGCACTTGAAACAGAGTCATTTTGTTAATTTCATGACCTCATCAAACCAATCTTTCATAAAGTCACTTAATTAGGTTAAATGAAAGATTAGGCATCATCTGCTTCATCTGTCACTGGATGTACATCTACACTATCTGGAAAACACTGAGTTCTTAAAACTTTTAAAACTGTGTAATATTCCCTTCTACAACTGTAATTAAATACCCACATATTTTAGGAGCATACACACAACCAAAAATCTCAAAATGTAACAAATATTTATCATGCATTGTTCCTCTTTGATTTGGTTCTTTCAGTCTCTTTTTGACAAACAACAGTACATCAATAATATTAGTGTCTTGGAGTTGGCATGCCCCAAGTCATCTCATCATTCTTCCTTCTTTCTCTCCTACCTTTTCTTAAAACAAATTCTTAAAGAGTTCATGGCATTTCTTTATTCTTTGTTGTTCAAGCATATCCCACCTCTCTTTCTCAACATCATCTCCAGCAGCTTCAATTATTTTTTGGAATGAATTAACTCCAAGTAATAGCCCATACCTCTCATAAATATGCTAATAATAAATTTTGATTTATTGCCATTCAAGTGATTATGAAGTTTCTTGATATCTACATACAATTGTGTGTCTTTATTCAAACCGATTTCCACAATTGGTTTTTTTTGGCAATTGAGAAAAATGAGTTAATACTACTTTACTCATAAAAATTCTGCTCTCAAACTCACAGTGTAAGGAATAGAACAGACCATAGAGATCATTTAGTTGGTGTAATAATTCCATCATTCAATGCCTGAATCTGTAAGCAGTGCCTAAGAAATATGTCCTTCATACAAACATAGTATACGTTTCAGAGCACAGCAACTGGGACTTTGACCAATTGTGCTCCCCATAGTTGAAGGTCTGTGAGGCATACTCTTATTGCTGCCACGTGTACATTTTTGCTAAGAGATTTTCAGTCAATTATCTATGCGGATCTTCTGAAAATAGTTATACTTTCATAGTCAGCATATTCATTTTACATATCTTTCATTTAATCCAGACAGAAATATCAAGAATCCTAATAGTAGTTGAAACATATAATATTACTTGAGAGTAGATTGACTCCTGTAGTCCAAGTGAGTTACCATTCTAAAGAATGACATTGGACCTCCATCTCAGGATGATAGACTAAGATTTATACACACTGAAATTCACTTGTCATCAGTTTTAGAAGTAAATATCATGGAAAGGTCAACATGTCTGGAATAGATCATAGAGTCAAAATGTGAATATTGATTTTCAGTGAGAAATGCAGTATCTTACACAATTTACCAAAAAATTTACCAAATACAATTAATTATGAATTTTTCAAATTTTTCTACATATCTATATAGAGAGACTTTTGGTATTTATTTAAACTGGAAATGGATCAACCTTACTATTAAGAATTTTCATGATTTAATGTCACACTAATACTTTTTTTTTAGTGTACGTGTATTTTCAAATGTAATTTCCATAAAAACATAAATTCAAAATTTTTATTTGTATATATATAAAAGAGAAAGGGCAGATGTTCCTAAGGTATTTTGGTTAACCTCTTGAACAAGTTTTCCTAACCCTAGAGAAAATATTGAGTCAATTCCAATTTTTATTATTACTCAAATTTAATATACCAAATCCAAAATAAGAATATTATACATATGAATATTGTGACATTTTAAACAAATTCAAATACTCTTTGATCGAAAAATAGTCTTATCAGTTTCCCTAAGTGAAAAATTTTCCCTACTAAGTAAAAAATTAGTACTTTGTTGATTACTGTGAATTGATTTTGTAAAGGCAAAAATTGCACACAGTTTATATTTAAAATAAGTTTCTCAAGAAGCTTTATATAGAAGAAAGAAATTAGAGTATATTTTATAAATAACTATATTCTACCTCCTGACATGCAAAAACAGGAAAAAAGTACAATTTATAATACAGAGACATTCATTTTTGTAAACTGTAAAAAATGAAACAGTGTTATCACAATGGCCAAGGAAATAGTGAATGAGCAGTTCTAGTTAATCAGTAAGAACAATAGTTTAGAGATAACCATTGGTCTTCAATGCAAAGAATGTAAAAAAAAATAAGCTATCTGAAAATTATTAATACAATGTAAAACAAACCCACACACAGAGAGCAACACTTGATTGCTAATGTTGTTTTCTACTTTAAATTTATTGTCCAAAATAAGAGCTGACTTTACCTGAAGATAACCTTTCCTGTCTTTTATGACACTATTAAAATCTTGCCTCAAACATGATAGATTTTTCCTCTTTAACTATTTAAAGAATGACTCTGACAAATCTTCATTACGGTTTTCATAACCTCCCTCTGTACTCACATGGAATTTAATTTCTCCTTCACATCTTCAAGGTTATGCATGGTTTGGCATTTGCTTGAGTAGCAGAGTGAAACAAGTCTTCCTGCAACAATGAACTCAAGTCCAAACAGTTCACTTTAAATCCACTATTTAGAATTTAGGACAGGCTTTTCCATACAAAGAGTGATTTTATAGATCCCATTCTTCTTTCACTGCATTATACATATGAGAAATTTTAATTTAAGTTGAACATATAATAAGATACATTAATTTTATTTTATTAGTAATTAATGCAAACACATTTTGAGGGAAAATAGCACACTAATTAGAGTCCTAAGGTGATGAGTCTGGAGAAGTAGGTAGAGCTAGATTGTGAAGGGACCTAATGAGCCATATTAAAGATTTTGTTCATTATCCCAGAGAAATCTGAAGACATTGAATGGTGTTAAACAGGCAAATGACATATGCAGGGGTTCTTTATAGAAGACATTCTGTGCTCCCACATTCTGTATGAAAAGTAGATTTTTACACAATTTAAATGTTGATTCACAGTCATGACATTTTTATCACCAATTTATAATGGTGAAGTCATTCATCTCCAAACTCCTCTGGTGCTTAATAGCTGTACCATTTACTTCATCTTGTTTAATACTGCATTTTATTTCTGCTAAACTTTTTGTGCATGGTTCTATGCCATTAAATAATGTGTTTAAACCAAAATCACATGCACAAAAATAGAGTGATTGGAAAAGATATATCAGGCAATTGCAAACAAGGGAGAGCAGAAATTACTACATTAATGTCAAATAATGTATAGTTAAAAACAGAATTCTGATTATGTATGATTTGTCTGACTAAATAGGTTACAATTTTTTTAAGTGAGAGGGCTTAATTTTCTACTTTACTATATTCATATGGTGTCCAGTATAGTTACAATCATATAGTTTATTGTCTGAAGCAGGAAACTTTGGAGAGCAAAGGGGGGCCTTCTATAATAATTAGGCTAGGGCAATAGACATAAACAGGGACTAGATGGGTTTATACAGATGTAACCCCATTATAAGTCAAAGAGAAAACTGAATAAGTACCATTTTCGCACCACTGTAAAGTTGAAAAATCCTAAGTAAAACCATCATAAATCAGGGACTGACTATACTTTACTAATGATAGGTATCCTATAAATGCTTGGTGACCTACTGGCCTGATATTTGTGACTGGAGTGTTATTTGATACAGGATTTTTCCCATGTGTATCAGTTATTTATTGCTGTATAACTGCCCTTTCAAATTTAAAAAGCTAATGCTTAAAGTAATAAATTCCTTTTTTTTATTTTATGTTTCCATGGGTTGACCGAGTGACAGTTCTGCTAGTCTCACTTGGGTTCAATTATGCTACTGCCAAGGCAAAAGAGTCTCCTGACAAATTTAAATGGGCAAGGAAGAATTTACTCAAGGCTATTGCAATAGAGAAGAGAAACCAGAACTCAGTCTGAGCTCAACTCTATTGAAGCAAGGAGCTACAGAATTGTTATTGGTCATCTGTGTTTGCTAATTGGCTTTTCACAAAGAGAAAGTAAAGTTTCTCCTGTCTTCATAACTGGAGGTAGTTTAACAACTTGAACCAAGGTATCCATCAAAGGTAGCTCCCTACCCTCCCACGGAAACAAAATAAAAATACTATCTTCCTTAATGATTTTATTTCAAAGGAATTGCTCCCAGGTGCTTGACGAATACATTCCTGAATTGTAAAACTGGCAAGAAGTTTTTAAAAACATTCACGTCTCAATGGAGCAGAGCTGATTTTACAATTGCAAGTTTTCTGAAGTAACTAAGAAAAGGGAGGTCGGGGCCTAGAGTCAGAAAGAAACTTGTCTAAAGTTTAGTCAAGCTAAGGGGAACTTAAAGATTATTTTGGTCAATACATGTTCAGCTGTTGGGTGGGATGGTAGTTAAAATCTGGGACAATGGCTGGGCTTCTCAGTTTATGAAGTTTTCTATTATCAAGGAAGCTAGACCAGGTGATTTCACGTGCTGCATGAGGGCAGAGTACACACACGCGCACACACACACACACACACACACACACACACACACACACCCCACCTTATATTGATCAAAGCAGTTCACAAGGTCAGCACAAATTCAAAGGCAGAAAAAGTAGACTCCTCTTCTTTATAGAACAAATAGAAAAATTTGTGTTCATTTTTAATTCACCACAGTCTATCTTCTGTCCACAATTATTTACAACTATGGTCCCCAACCCCTGGGTGGCGGACCCATACAGGGTCATGGCCTGTTAGGAACCAGGCCACACAGCAGAAGGTGAGCCAGCAGGTGGCAGTGAGCAAGCTAAGCTTCATCTGTAGTTCTATATTTACAGCCACTCCCCATCATTCCCGTCACCGCCCGAGCTCCGCCTCCTGTCAGATCAGCTGCAGCATTACATTTTCATAGGAGCACAAACCCTACCGTAAACTGCCCATGTGAAGGATCTAGGTTGCATGCTTCTTATGATAATGTAATGCCTGATGATCTGAGGTGGAGCTGAGGTGGTGATGCTAGTGCTGGGAAGCAGCTGCAAATACAAATTGTCATTAGCAGAGAGGTTTGACTGCACAATAAATGTAATGCACTTGAATCATTCCAAAATCACCCCCTGCTCCCCCACCCCGTTTGTGGAAAAGTTGAAATTTGTCTTCCATAAAACCAGTCCCTGGTGACAAAAAGGTTAGGAACCACTAATTTAGAATCCTCTCACATGCACACACACCAACAAATATCCACAAAACCAAACAAAATACTGTGCTCTTAGGATCTCCAAGAGTTTTGTCCCATTACAGCATCAGGCTTGAAGTTCAGGTTCACATTATTTAAATTAAGTCCAAATGTGGATGAGGTTCCTTAAGTGTAGCTCTTCTTGATTCCAGTGTCTGTGTATTAAAGACAAAATATCTGGCTAAAATACAATGATGGAACAGGGACAGGGAACCATAGTAGACACTCCTGGTCATCTCCTAGTTTTTGTTTGTTCATTTGTTTGTTTTTTGTGCATGTCTCATTATGTGCTACAGGAGATAGCCAGTATACTTCTGCAAAATTCTGTCTGGAAATATCCTTAACCAGATCCACAAGTTCGTTAATTCATAAGTTCATCTCTTCCAAGTTACTACAGGTAAAAATGTTGCCAACTGGTTTGCAACTACCATACAGGAGTCGTCATGTTTCTAGCCTTGAATAACTATTTTCTCATCACCTTTAATCCTCCTCTATCTGCCCTTCCTCCAGCCCCTCTTAAAAGCCCCCTCACTCATTTTCCAGCTACTGCCTGCCAGACAGTCCCAAAACAAATGCCATATGTCCAGTCCCAAAATCAATGTCATATGTTTTAGGTGTTTGCTATGGCACTACCCGACTTCTAAGAATCAGTTTTTGTCTGTGATCTCTCCCAGAACTTAATGACTAAAAGCAAGGACAATTTATATTTGCCGAAGGTCCTATGAGCTGCCTGAACTAATCTCAGGTGGGCATCCTCCTAAAGTTAAAGTGACTAGAATGACTTGAGCTTTCTCTCTGTGTGTTTTTTCATACTCAGAGGCTGCACTAGTATTTTTCACTTGCAATCTCAGAGCAGCTTTCCCATATGTGAGAGCAAGCTACAGGCTTTACTTTCATGGAAGCAACAATGTCACTTTCAACTCATTCTGTTGGTCAGATTAATGGCAGGAATGGCCTGCGTACAAGAAGAGGAACGATAAACTCCACCTCTGGATGGGAGGAAGAGCAAAGAAATTTTAACTGTTTTAATCCGCATACCATGATAATGATCTCTTATATTCAAAAGGTAGAAGAACAGGTAGATTAGAAAAGTAGAATATTTTATGCAAATAATTCATTGAGAGCAAATGTCACATTATGAATGGTGGCATAAAAACAATGGAAAGTTTCTTTTCAATCTCTTCAAAATGTTATATTATTTCTAATTTTATAACATTCATATTCTCAATTTTAAAAATCCAGGATTAAAGAGGGTTTAGAGATATTATATTATTTATTTTAATTTATCAGGGTATCAGGTAGTTACTATACAATAAGAAGAGATCAAATTGTGAATCAGTCCTAGTAAACATAGTGAATCTGTTTTTGGTAAATGCATATTTAAAACCTAATGGATGCTAAATAATAAATTACCATATTTATGGAGAAATTATGATATTAAGTCTTGTTTGCCGAAACAACCCCTCAGGATTTTTTAACACTTTTTTCAATGTTTAACAACAATGGGTGGAGAGTGTATAAAGAAACAGGGTAGGGAGATATAGATGTATTTTTTAAACAAAAAATAGCAAAAGCAAAAAAATTAAAAATAAGTTAAATCCGGGGACATATATATTATGGTATTTTTCTTATTTTAATTATGCTTGAAGCATTTTATTATTTTTAAAATTAAAGAAAAATAGAAAACTTTCCTTTGTATTGCTTCATTGTCTTTGGCTTAAAAATCAAGTGATTATGCAGGGGGAGAAATTTATTTGTAGTTATCCTGATCATAATATGTCCCGGGCCCTGGGACGGTCAGCGCGGACCCTGGAAGGGGGAGTGGGAATTGGGAGGGACAGGAGACACAAGAAATGGAGACAAGACAAAAGGTCTGATCAAGTCTCGTTTATTGGCAGTAGGGTGGAGGCTTAAGTAAGGCAGAAAGAGGAAGTAGAGAGGCGGTGCTTTCCAAGGCGGGAGTTGCTAGGGCAACTCCCACGCGCGGGCTGATCAGAGGGCCACGTCACACGTCATATTGAGGAAATGGAAACTTACGGGCTTAGCGTGGGCTTAAGCGGCCATCTTAGATGAGTTCCCGTCGGGACTCATGGCCCCGGACAGGTCCCCCTTTTTTGTTTTAAGCTAGGAGAGGCTCTCCCAGGGAACCGCGCCTGTCTTAGGTTGAGGCAGCCTTATCCATTCCTGTCAAGCCCGTCATTGGATAGGGCAGCAGCTTTGGCAGCCTTCCTGTCTTAGGCGACATGGAGGATAGCACCTTCTTACCCATCTCTGGCTGTCCGGTTCAGCTTTGGGGGGACAGGGCACCATAAGGTTTGCTGTCATTTTCTTCCATCTCTAAGCGGTGGTAATGGACCTGTATGGGCTTAGCCTGAATAGCCTGTATCTGTTGTCTGACAAAGGCCATAAGTTTGTTAAACAGAATAGGCCCTATGGAAAGCACAAGTAAGAGACCCAGCAAGGGTCTGAGGAAAGGCAAGAGGTAGGGGAGAAGTCCATTCCAGCCGGACCACAAGGGGTTTGCTGCTAGTTCTCGTCGCCGCTTCTCAAGGTCTTCTTGTAGGTCTTTAATCTTATCTCTGACTATTCCAGACTTGTTGGCCTAGAAA
The DNA here is from genome assembly GCA_004363605.1 of Indri indri. Lineage (NCBI taxonomy): Eukaryota > Metazoa > Chordata > Mammalia > Primates > Indriidae > Indri > Indri indri. The sequence goes on along the minus strand of RJWJ010013985.1, from coordinate 2,191 downwards.
CAGCAGCGTTCCTGTAAAGCTAAGCAAATGCCTCCTTTCTCGGTGGTTAGTAAGTCCAAGCCTCTGCGGTTTTGAAGAACAACCTCGGCCAAAGAATCTAACTGGTCTTGGATGGCTTGTATAGTTTCTGACAATGTTTGAATGTCAGAAATCAACTGTTGGGATAATTTGGTGTACTGAGTGAGGGAAACGCCTAAGCCAGCGGTCCCTGTTCCCTCTGCAGCAGTAATTCCCAGGCTTACAAGCAAGGGGATAAGTTGTACGGCTCTCTTGTGGCGGACTGGGAGGGATTCAAATGTTGGGATAGGGACGGGCTCCGTCCCGTTAATGATAGTGATGTCGGGGAGGAGGGTGGCCACGACACATGAGCCTGTCCAATTGGCTGGTAGATAGGTGTAGGCCATGTTGGAGCCACACACAAATACTGTTCTGGTATGGGTGCACAGCAGCATGCCAGACACATTTTGATAGGTAGTACATAAGGTGAAAGATACAAAACCCACGGGGAGATCATAGGTATCGTTCTTAGGAGGGCTGTAGATACAGCTACTGTTGGAGAAGAGAATAGGCTGTACCTGGGCGGGTGGAGTCACCAAACAAGACTCATTATGGGAATATGATCCATTAAAGGTAGCAAGGGGTATTGCCGTGGGTGACGGGATTCTGAAGCTTTGGCATAGCCAGCAGCTTTGAGCTAGGTAAGGATTAGTAAGATTGAGTAAGGCATGCATAGCAGAAAGAAGGTCCCAAAGAGTGGGGTCGACGCCGACCTCCTCCTGAGGGCGAAATTTTGATTTGATTATGGTTTGGATTCTGTCCTGGGCTATTAGCAATCTAGCTCTATCTTGTGGGCCTCCTCCATCAGAGAGGTGAGGTGGGGCAATTAGGTGCCAACAGGACCTTACTTGACCGTTTGGCGCGTGGGGACAGTCGGCTATGTCGGAGCGTCCCATACCCCCCGGGTTGCGCGCATGTGTCATGGCCGTGTAATAGGCCTGACCTTGATGAGTACACATATGATAAGAGTCATAACATTCAGAATTAATGCTGTCATAGAAGCTGGAGCACTGGCAGGATTGAGGTCCTTTAGGGGAGTGTTCTAGCTGGGGGGACGCTACGCACCGCCAGGTCATCATTTCCTGATAGGAGTCGCCAAGGTTTATAGTGCGGTAAGCGGTATGAGTGGTGCCACACACAATTTTCGTGGTGTGAGTCTGAAACGCCCCCCTGTGGCCGTAGGGCGCACTTGTGACATACCCCCCTTTGCACTCGCAAGGTCGCCCGAACTGCTGATAGATCATCTCACGTGCTTTTTGCGGGTCACCAAAGCCGGACTCAGTCATGGTCATCAGGTGACACAAGACAGCAAGGTGCAATAGTGTCTTTTGGAAGTTCATTCTGCAAAGAAGGACAGGGAGTTTGCTCAGGGGGAAGCTCCTCCCTGGCCGGAGTGTCGTTGTCAACCTGTCTCACAAGCCTCTCTGGCAGCCATCTGGCTGTGTCATGCTCTCGGGAAAAGACACAAACTGAGCCTCTTCCCCAAATCAGGACTGGGTCCGGACCATGCCATGAGTTATCTATAGGATCCTTCCATTTTACTAAGGCAACCCTGGCATGAGTTTCAGGGTGCCAGAAGCGATCTGCAGCACTTTTACCTTGGGCATCTAAAGTTAAAAAATTTAAAATGAATAAAGTATGATTGAGGAGGTTTCTAGAGGCCCTCTTGATGGGGTACCATTCCCCCTTTTTTGTTTTGTGAAGAGTGTTTTTAATGGAAAGGTGGGCTCGTTCCACCATGCCTTGACCCTGGGGGTTGTAGGGAATGCCAGTAATGTGAGTGATATGAAGTTGTTTGCAGAATTGGCAGAAGGCCCATGCTATGTAGCCAGGGCCATTATCTGTTTTGATTTGTCTCGGAATTCCCAAAATGGAAAAACAATGCAAAAGATGGGCTATGACATGTTTGGTAGCTTCCCCTGACTGGAGAAAAGCGACTATGAAACCACTATAGGTGTCAATGGAGACATGGACGTATTTAAGATTGCCGAATTCCATGCAATGTGTGACGTCCATTTGCCAAAGGTGGTTGGGGAGAAGGCCTCGGGGGTTAACCCCGAGGTGGGGTACTGGTAACTGAGTGATACAGGTACTGCATTGCCTAACTATTTGTCTAGCTTGTTCCCTGGTAAGT
>RJWJ010013984.1:0-30822 GCA_004363605.1 Indri indri | reverse complement strand
TGGATAGCGTGTTCTAGAAACAGAAAACAGGCTCACGTGACCGGTGAGAACTAAGCGAGCCAGCGCATGGTAGGATACGGGAACGAAGGTGTCGGCAGGTGTGGGGCGATCGCTGTCCCAGTCTGCCAGGGGCCTGAGGGAGTCCTTGGGATGTGGGGTTTTCAATTTTCAAACTGGGAGAGTCTGGGGCAAAGCAGGACACGTTGGTCACCCCGGGTAGGAGCCAGGTTCCATGGAGACTGGCAGGCCACCAGAAGGAGTTGGCTGTACTTTACGTGGCATGGGAGAGCGCAAGTTATGCGTACGAACCAGGCAAACTCTCAAGCATATTTTTTCACGGGGACCGAAACACCAGTTCTGTGTTCTTTGGCAAGTCACCCAACCCCTCATGACCTTAGTTTGCTCATTTGTAGCAAGAGGTGGTTACACCAGATGATCTTAGAGGTTCCTTTCAACACTGAGACCCTGTGATACTTTCCACTTTGTTCTGTAGACAGAAAAGATTGGTCAGGGAGTCCTGAGCAAAGGAATAACATGAAGAATTTTTTTAAGGAAGATTAATCTGGCAGTCGTTTACAAAACTAATCACGGTGAAGAGAGAGCTGAAGAACATGCTTGAGCTCTTAAAATAATCCAGGCAAGAGAGGAAGAGAGTCTGGATGGATCACAGCAGAAAGGCTGGTAGAGACAGAAGGGAAGGATGGAGCAATAGCAACAGGAAAAATCACATGACTCAGTGCCTAATTGCACACGGCTGATAATGGACTTGCCAAAGTGTGATTTAATTCATTCATTTATGTGTTCAACGTGCTGCGTGCCTGTTACATGCCCTGCCCGGGAAACCTGGGGATGGACAAGTCCTTGACTTCACGGATCTCACAGACTAATGGAGAAAACCAGCATCAAACTGTACCCTTCAGTTGTGCTTGCTGCGATCAAAGAAACATGCCAGATGCGATATGAGCCATGAACAGGGTTCAAACCCAGCCTGAAGATCAAAGAAGACTTACTGAAATGAGTGATATTAAAGCTCACAAGTAAAAAAAAAAAAAAGGCAATAAATTAGGTTGACGGTAGGAGGTGAGGGAGGCCAGGATGGAGCAGACCGCGGAGAAGAGCATTTTAGGCACGGTACTTGCCAACGACGCGAGGCAGGAAAATGTTGGCACATTTGGTGGACTTAGGAAAGAACAGTGTGATTAAGGACTAGACACAGGAGCCTGAAAGGTTGGAAGGGGTTAAATTATAAAAGGGACTTGTGGATGCAGAACCCGTTTTGGACTTATGAGAGCAATGGGAAGTCATTAACAAAAGGGTTGTAAACAAGACCCGGATGTGCAATTTCAGAGTTTTGAATATTTGTATCGGGGAGAATAGTGGTGCTCCTAAGGGAAGTGGGGCTTGGAGTGAGAGGAGAGGTAAATTTTGGCACAAAGGCAGGAGAGGGGGAAGGAAGACTGTGCCTAAGTGGAAGGAGTCCCTAGGGTGTCGAGGATACAGGACCATGAGTTTGGCAGAGAGATCCGAGGTAGAGATAATGCCCTGGGGACCATCTCTACGGTTGAAGCCGTGAGAATGAATTAGCCCTGTGAGAAGGAAGAACTGGGAGAGGGGAGAAAAGATTGACAAGGCCAGAGCCTTGGGACCTGTTCACATATTAGGAGCGATCTGGGATGATCCAGAGACAGGAAGGCCAATCAGAGTCATCCTCTGGGGGTTTAGAGACATGGAAGCCAAGAATGAGTCACTCGGTCGGGGCAGTGGAGGTATCCAATGCTGCACAAAGGCCAAAGAAAAACAAAGCCTGACAAAAGGCCAGTCACTGTGGCGATTAATAGATCACTCGTTATCTCTGAAAAGGAGGTTAGTAACTAATGTTTGGATTACATCACCTTGGACAAAATTAATAACAAATTTCCTGATATTCACTTGCAGAGATGTAATGGAAATTGGCAGCTCTTTTCTGCAATTTCTTAAATTTGTGAACACTCTAATCTCTGAGTACTGCAGCAGAAAATTGGAACATACCCTGTGTACAATGTGGGTACGTTTCCGTTACCCAAACCCTTACCTTTCAGATGTTTAGCACGTCAACTTCTCTGATTTACTGAGTGCGTAGGCAGACTTTACATGACTGCTTCTGAGATGAATCCATTGGAAAGGAAGGAGAATGGTGTGAGAAGGGCTTATCTCAATTGCTAATCCAACTTTATACTGCAAAATCTGCGTGTTCATGCTTATAAGGAGAGATTCCCTTAAATCGACAATCTAAACCCAAAATCTAAAAACATGTGAGTAAAGAGTTTTGCTAGGAGGGAGATGACTCAAAAAAGGGTCTATAATGTGGACTTAACCATTTCATTTCATTTCAGTTGCATCTATCCCTTTGAATGAACACCCGGGCATTTTTTTAAATTAAAATTTTGAGTAATATTTGTTCATTGTGGGAAATTTGCCACATCCAAGAACAATAACAAGCCTGACACATAACAAATGTTCATTAAATATTTCTTAAATAAAAAGACATAAATGGTACAAAATGAAACTGAATTAGAAGGAAAAATCTAGCATATTTAGGATAATGTAGGCCATGTTAATACTTTTAGATTTGGGCTTTGAGCACTGAGGAGTTTTTATAGGTTTTTAGTTAGAGGATTACATAATTAAATTATCTCTTAAAAATATTACTCTGGCTGTGTTGTACTGGATGCATTGGAGTAGAATAAAGTTGGATGCAAAGATACCAGTGAGGAAAGCTATTGTAGTAAGCAGATGAAGTAAAAGATGGTAGTTTAGACAGGCTGGTGGCAGGAGAGCCATAGGGAAGTGGGTGGACTGAGATATATTTGGGGGTAAAAACCAAGAGAACTTGGCTATACATTCAATCTAGGGGCAGGTTGGGAATAACGGAGGGGGAAAAGTTTGGATAAGGATAAGAATCGTGAGTTCCGTTTGGGAACTGTTAAGTTGGAGGTCATTGTGAGATGTTCGAGAGGTATGGAGAAGGCCATTGGGTACTCACTGAGATTTTAATGGGATACTTGGTTGTACAAACTTCAAAGCCCTAGCAAATAAAACGTAAGGAATGCCTTGCAGTGGGTGAGCCCGTCTGGGGAGAGGTTATAGAAGGAGAAAGAGCAAGCCCAGTGGAAGGCCCATATTCAAAGTTGGGTAGAAGGGAGGGTCTGCAAAAGACAGAGATCAACCTTTCGGAGAGCTCAGAAGACAGTCGCGGTAGGGCGATTGTCAAGATAGGAGGCAATGGGGAAGACAGCATTTCGAGAGGGAAGAAGTGGTTAACTCTGCCAAGTGGTCAGTAAAGTGCAAGCCGGAAGAACGTGCACCGACAGGACCTAACAAGGCGGAGCTCTGGGGTGGACTTAGCAAAAGCGTTCTCAGTAGACCAGTGGGGAGGAGAAGCCAGACTGGGTGGGTTGAAAAATAGGTGGACAATGAAAAATAGAGACACCAGTGGGTTGCCAGACAGTGGTTAACATGGACAGCAACCTGTTAACACTGGAGGAGATTAATCGGCAGACCAAGTGCAAAACCCTCTCAGGTCACTGTGCTGGGCGTAAGGCATCTTAGCGCTATGGTGACAGTAATCCTGTGTATTGGGAAACAAAAAGGAAAAATCAGGGATGCAAAGTCTCCAAGCCTCAGAGGCCAAACTTTGCTCCATGCCAGGAACTATCTCAAACAGCAGGATTGTGTGTCAATATGCCTAAAAAAGTGAAATCGACCAGCCCCATATTGGTTATAAAGTGGCAATAATTAGATACCTAAAAATGACCGTTGATTGAGTGCCCACCCTATGCCCTGTGTTATGCTAACCACCCTACACCCTTTATCTCATTTAATTTTCCCAGCAGCACCAACAGCTAGTTGTTATTACCCCTTTTTACAGAAGGAATTCTGAGGTCTGCAGAGGTTGGATCATGTCCTAGTGTACACAGATACGAGCGGAGCTGTGATTCTGATCCGTCTGACGCCAAAGCCCAAGTTAGGTAATTCCGTCTCTTCTAGTTGTCACCCGGTGAAAACTTGTTGCCTGGCTAACTGGAGACCTGACTGAATTTCCGAACTTGTTCAGCTTACCTAATTTGATAAGAAACATCAACACTTGAAAAGCAATTACATAGAATGATTTGAATCTTAAATGAGTTAATACAGCCAGAGCTCTTATAGTACCAGACACGTAGAGAGCCTTCTGTATGTGTTATCCGTTATTACTTACTAAAAGGCTCTGGAGAGAAATTGGTCTGCCCTTTTCCAGCACTAATCAAACACTGTGAATAGTAACACCAGTTTTTTCCCCCAAGGGCCACTAAATTCCTGCTTCTTGCAGAGTAGTTTTCAACTTCGACTTAAGGAAAAGGATGGTGTTTCCTGGCTTTGTTCTTAATCTCGTTACAGGAAACGATGTTGTCGTAGGCAAGGACAAAGGTGCAATGTGCAAACATTTAATAAATGCATTGAGTTGTCTATTAACATTGCAGGAGAGCCTTTAGAGTCATAGTATTTTGGTTTACCCAGAATGGCAAAGGGATCAACAGCCTCTCTCAGTCCACCGTCTGTGAGTCTGGGATTGAATATCACATCAGTTTAACTGAGATAGCCATGGAAATCAAGGAAGGATGACACTGTCTGAACACCTACTGTGTGTTTACCAACATGAGCTCATTTAATCTTCATAACACAATCTGTTCTGCCATAATGTTTCTTTCGAAAACATGAATTTGTTCCAACATGATTGATACATCTTCAGTATAAGGTGGGTTCTGCATTTTTGTATGTGTGACTTGGTCTGTGAGAAACACCATGTGAGCACAAGAAAACTGCAACCCGCTGCATGGAGCCATGTGGCCAGGTAGCGATACACAAAGGCAAACACGTTTCGAACATCTACCAGCTGCCTCGGTGCATCAGGTGTGCCATAAGCCACACCTATCCATGCACACCTGGTGTTACAACTTTCTGTTGGATTTCAGATGACTCTTCCCCACCACTTCCAACATCCACTTCCCAGGTCTTTTTTTTAAGGTAAAGTGCCATACTTATCATGGTGTTTATATATATATATATTTAAACCATTTAACATGTATACAACGGTACCATTTTTATTGGGTTTCTACTTTTTTATTACATGTAACCGACATGAGCATTCTACTCTGTGGTTTTTATTATGAAATTTGTAAGAACATGGTCCTTTTTAGAAACACACAAGTGCCTTATAGCAGAACTGACTATAAATGAATGTGGATCAAAGATTCTTTTTCCTTATTCCACAAATAAGAAAATAGCCCAGAGAAGATGAGTAACTTACCGAAGGTTACCCATCCATCACTAACTCCATGTTTTTCTAATCCCATCACCCACTTCCCTAGCCATTCCTAACACCTCCAAATAGCTTCAGAGCACATTGAACTGGACAATCGTTGCAAACCAGCTTCAACATTGTAAAAATAAAAATTTTCCGGGAAGACTTTCATTCAAGATGACCCACACAACCATGTGAATGGGCTATGTATTTTTTTTTTTAAATCATGTGGGTAATCCCCATTTGAACATACTAAATACGACCCATTTTGCTCACATGTTAATAAATTTTTCTCATTTGTAAGAGTCCCCGAATAGAGCGAGTGAATTGTTTTACCCAGTGGGTGGTGGAGCAGTAATGAAGAAGCCTCCTGATTAAGTGGAGTTGGAGCCTCTTATCTTCCTCACTGAGTGGGAGGCACCATTAGTAGTAAAGTAATTACCTGTGTAGAACATGCTGATTGCATCAAGTACCTACTACATGCTACTCAGATAGTCATCTCAATTTTAGAGCTGCTTAAGAGATCTTCATTTGATGTTAATTTTACATTTTAAGCCAAAGTACATTATTTTTGGAAAACATTGTGTTAGCTGGAAGAGCTAATTTTTTAAACCTTTTAAAAGACTTCCTGTGCCCCCAGTGGTTCCCTCATAAATGGCCTTTCCCCAAAATGGCAGCAGCAAAGCACACTTAACGAAGTCGGAAACGGTCAGCTATCTAAACGTTAAAGAATCTATTTGGTGAGAGTTGATTGTACGTCGGGGTGGAAAACCCTGTGCTTTCATCTAGGAAATCACAGAGTCCATTATGTGAAACTGCCGGGTACTTAAAGCAGTAATTCCTAAGAAATTGTCCATGCCAAATCTTGTTAAATGTCGTATTGGGTAGTTTCGCTAAACTTCAAATTCTTCTCTGGTAGGAATATTAGAAAGAGGGCGTGCTTGATGAGATTGAGGGAAGGCCAGAGATGTGACGCTTAATGGTAACTCAGAAAGAAACCTCAGCAACGACGTTTTGAAGGCCAAAGGACTCTCCCAGCCCTTACACTGGCCAAACGATTGACCACAGCCAGCAACCTGACCTTCCATCTGTAAAATTAACAGATGGAACAGGTGTCCCATCTAAGTCTGAATGTTGATGTAGGTGTGCAGCTGAATTCTTTCTGGGTTTTCACTTACAGTGGGAAATCCGTGCAACAGCCCAGTAACCGATTGAACCCTACACCCTTGGGTTTGCTGGTCCTCCTCTAAATGTATTTCTCAACCTTATTATTACTTGAGGACCCTCAAAATGGTACCTTCCCTAGATGAGTAAATCAGACGTTATTTGTAAGCCTAGAGCATTCAGGCTCATAAATACTTTCTACATTGATAGGCCGGCAAAAAATTATTCCGAATCCTCACATGTGTACTGGTCTGGCCCCCGTGACCAAGGCTGGTGCTCTGTTATTCACCAGATCTGCTTCCTTTTTATTGCTGCCCAGATCAAAAAGCCAAACGATGACAGTCAGATGTGATCCGGTTATCTGATGAAAAGAACAAACAGGTTTCAACATCAGACATACTGGTTCCAATCCTATTCTTGTTTATTCAAGTCCAAACCCTGTTCTTGCCATTTTTACCAACTAGGAGACATTAGGCAGATTACTTAACTGGTTGAAGCATCTATACATTGGGCACAACGTTAATACTTGCTTCATAACACTATTCTGAAGACAAAAATCAAATAAGATAGTATGGAATTTTGCTGCTTTTTTTTTTTTTTTTTTTTTTTTTTTTACTGGAAGGAATTATAAATTCCTCCAGTTTGCAGTAGTTCTCTTAAAGAAAAGGGAATATGAGGTTGCTTCAATATCAATTTTTTTACAACTTGTCTTCCCTTTCTATATGAATTTTTAACTGTAAGCATTTATTGCCTTTTTTAACTTTTGTCTTTTAAAGCCATTTATCTTGCGTAAAATCATAACCCTTCTTTATTACTGTTCTTTAGGCTTCTTTGGTTTTAAAGAATCTACTAAAATTATTAAAAATTAAATGAGATAATATAGCCAAGGTGTTTTTCATAATGCTTGCCACAGAATAAACATTAATCAAATTTGTCATAAATAATAATATTACTTCCATAAGTACAAAAATCTTACAACCCAGGGAAAGTAAAGAATTGAAAAATTCACAGCAATTACTCAAAAGATTTTCATTCCCATCATTCCAGCTAATTTCAGGCCCTGGAATCGAGAACAAGTGTTTATATACTGGTTAAATTGCTTTATGATGAATTGTGAAGAACTCTTAGAATTATTTTTATACTGCAATTATATCGTATTAAAGAGTGTTTGAAGCAAGTTGGACAGTCAAGTAGACTTCGTTTTGTTGTTCCCTCCCCACTAAGATTTTTCATTGTTTTGACACTAGTTAAGATTCAACGAAAGACTATGTCACTAGCTAAAACTGAATGATGCTACAGTCCACACAGAGGACGGATGACAAATGACAAATTTGTTGACTAAAATTCTACCTGTTTGGTTAGTGAGGAGCACCCTGATTATAGGTGAGCATGTTTTAACAAGATTGACTCTTAATATTATGTTTAACTTTTTTTATTCCTTCCTTCCTTCCTGTATTCAGTAAGCACCTATTCTGTATTTTAAAACCAGAATTCAAGCTCCATTTTATTATGCAAATACCTTTGGCCAGGACAAAAAGCAAGTCCTGAACTAACATTTAGCTTTTGTGAAAGTGATTTATTGAGAACGTAAATTGCCGATTTTTTTTCCTACTCTAGACATTAATTTTTATTTACTGGATTTTTGGGCCTAATGCAAGCTGCATAACCCCACTTGGCCTCAGTTTGCTTCCCTCTATGATGGGATAATAATTCCTGCTTTATCTTGTATAGAAAGAATGCAGCCCTGTGCTAGCTTACAGTGGATTTGTTAAGTAGTAACAATAGATCCTGTGGGCAAAGTCAGCGGTGGGGATTCAGGCACCCCCAGCTATCGGCATTGAACCACAAAGGCAGGCAGACCTTCCCGAGGGCTTCTCCACTATCTCCTTTGCAGCCACGCTCAGCAAGACTGGTGCCTCCCAAGACCTAGGGCCACTGTGCCTGTGACCCAGCCGTGGTCTCCAGATATCCCTTGCCCCGACTTCTCCATCTGCATCAATCTCGTTGCACGGAGCCCACGTCTTCTAGTCTCGTGGTGTCTCTCTAGTGGTGGGGCAGTGCTCGCTGTCCATGGTGTGTCTTAAGCAAGGTTCTTTGGATCATAAAGAAGAACAACCCTCGTTGAAGGAAAGTAAATGATAACGACTTAACAATGACGATAGGCGTGTCTGAGGAGGACCCTGGCATAGGCCAGGGAGCTGGTGGGAAGATGGGGGACCTGGAGGGAGGGTGGGGCCAGGCATCTCCAGGGACCCTGCCTTTGTAGATCTTCAGCACCTTCCCACAGATGTCACTTCTCTCAAGATCTCCAACTCTCCATTCAGGTTCTTGGGCCACGCCCTGCAAATGCATGGCTCTCTCTGGGTAGTCTACTTTAGTCCGATTGTCTCTGGTTGAGGTGGAATCTGTTAGGACTTGAGGAGGGGTAGTTCCTGGGGAAGGGAAGGCATGGCCTGAACAGATCATCCCCAAATGTGTCCACTGCATTGGCCCTTTGGAAGTGATTGTTGGAGGGATCTGTCAGGAATGATGTACTGCAGGGCAAATGCCAACCCGTCCATGGTGGCTTTACCCGTCAGATAGGAGCATGGGACAGTTCTGTTCATCCAAACAATTCCTTGCTTTGCCTGTGTTAACTGAGACTCACGTGTCTGGAAGCCATGTCGTCCCTTTGCACAGTTCTGTGGTCACTGAGATGCCACGCAAAGTGAGCAGTGCCTGTATTTAGGACTTTTTTTCCTATGCCGGTCCTTTTCCTAGGACTGGGGATGTAGCAATGAACCAAACAATCAAATGTTCCTGCCTAAGAATATTCACTTCAGGTAAGGGAGAAAGAAAATAAAAATGATTATATAAGCTACATAGTATAGTACATCAGGTGGGAAAGGCTAAGGAGGAAACAAAGCAAGCAGAGTAAGACTCAGGGGTCAGGGTGGAGGGTTTAGTGTTAGGTAGGATGGCCAGGTATGCTTCTGCTTAGACAGGGACCTATGAGTAGACAAAAAAGAAAAATGGAGGGTACAAGCTATTGCTGATCTAGAGAAAGAGAATTCACGGTAACCGGTTCTCACATGGCTGGACCTTATGCACTTCCTTGAGAAACAGCCTCTCATGAATGGAGAGAGGAATTGAGGTCAACTGGAAAAGGGAAATTTTTTTGGCCAGGATCAGATGCTTTTCCAAGTAAACAGTGGCCACTCTCAGGATATTCCAGGAGAATCTTCAACTCCAAAGGCCAAACCTGCACATTGTTTTTTTTTTTCAGTGCAGAGCTTTCTAAACACAGATGATGGTGTGCACGGTTGGTTAGCTCATACAAATCCCATGCCAGTTTCTACAGCCATTTATGAATTGCACATCTTGGATCCTGGGCCCCAAATACCGAGGCTCTGGATCCGACAGTCGGCTCACTAGAACTCAGATGTCTTGATGAAGCCCCCAGTCTTCAGCTACAGACGTACTTTGGAAAGACCATAGAGCGAAGTTTTAATTCCATCGTGGGCACCCCTCCCTCTTTGCTGAGTGTACAGCCTTCTTCATCACTGTGCTTCTGGCTTGTGTCTCTGTTAAAAGAAGGATCAGGAACTGATGGTGGCGAGGAAGCTCTTGGAAGGGACTTTCTCTTTTTGTTTTCTTGTGTGTATTTGAGTGGCTTCTTCCGGCTATTTAGACGAAAGTAGTAAGTCTATTGATTTGATGATTGGCAGGGACTTAAGTGACACATTGTGCTAGGATTGGCCATGTAGTACCTCTGTCTCTTCTGGCTGGGTCAAATCTGAGGACAGGTACGTTCCTTTGGCATTTGGCTTGGCGAAAGACTTTGTACCTGCTGTTTTGATAAGAGGCCACCTCGGTAGTTTTTGGACTAATGCTCCAGGAAGAGGAACTAAATCTCTCCTCTATGCCTTTTACCAAGCTGTTCCCTCTACCTGGCATCGTCTTTTAAAATTTGCTTAGGCTTCGCCTTCTCTGGGAAGCATTCCATGACCTTGTCTCGTCAAGCTGCGTGGGGCTTCTTCCCCTGTTGTCCCGTAATACCCTGGGCACAGTTCTGCTCTAGGACTCATCGCCTGCTGCTGAAAACCCTCTATTTTCTCATCTCTTTCCAACTAAACAGTGACTTTCTTGAAGTCAGGCACTGGGGCTTAATCTGATTCATTCAACAAGTTTTTATTGGGAATATACCATACTCCAGGCACTGGATTGGACTCTGGGAATTCAAAAGAGAACAGGGCATGCATGGTTCTGCCCTCATGGAGTTTACATTCTGCTGGGGCTAGACAGACATTAAAGAAATGATCATGGCAGGAAACTGCAAGGACTGAGGGCTCTGTTTGTTTCTGTCCTTAAAGCACTAGCAAAGAATTGGCATTAACTGAATGTTTGATTCAAATTGAATTGAGGAGACCAGCTTTGGCCACCCACCTTGCTGGTGCTCACTCTCCAAGGTTTTTAAATGCCAAGCCGTAGGCACCTTTGTTCTGCTGAATTGATAACTTTGCCCGCAGTACAAATGAACAACTAAATTAAAAAAATTTTTTAAAGATTTCTATCTAAATGGAGATTTTATGGCTTTCCTTTAAAACCTTCCCTTTCCCCCATGTGAATTCTGCTATGGATTGACGCGTGGCATATTTTCAATGGCTGATTTATGCCCAGCAATAACTTAGTTTTCGTAATTAATTGACGGCTCTGTCTGAGAAAAGAGCGTGTTTTGGAATTTCCAAGGCCCGGGATTTCCTCCAGAATGCCACAGAGTAATTCAGAGTCTCCGCTGCCACTCACCTAGCTAGAAGGTTCCAGCTCTGTTTGTGCTTGTTGCTGTTCAGCTTCCAAGTTTATTGGGAGCACTGAGTTCCAAGGATAGCAATTGGGTTGCTCTGCGTTCTCTGCCTGGCTCGGGAGGGGCCGTGCTGAGACTGCACATCGGAGCAACGGCTCCCTGACTGCCAGCGGGAAGCGAGAACAGCGTGACGCTTTCCGTGGCTCTTCTCACCACCTCCGTCTTGCCCCTGGCACTCTGCAGTCCACTATCCTCCTCGGTGATACCTTTTTAAATCTCCCCATCATGTTCAACAGCATGTCAGCTGAGAGTTCAGGCTTACGAGATCATGTCCAATGGGCCAAAGTGTCTAGAATAAATGTTAGCTCATAAAACATACGTGGCACATCTATGGGGCCCAAGCAAAGCCCACGTGGAGAAAAAATATTAAGTGAACTTGTTTAACCCAGCAGTGACAGGTACAGGAAGGGGCTTTTTTTTCCCTTTTTCCTTTTAGCAGAGTTTTTCCAACTTCCAGGCAGGCAAATAAGTTGAAATGAGAATGTACATTTTGCTGTATAGTGGAAAGTGATGAATGTGTATTTTTCCAAGGCTTGGAAAGCTGCTCTTCATAAATCCATTCATTTATTCTGCAAAACTTCACGGAGTCTCTGTTATGGGCCAGGCACTGTGCTTGATTGACACCGCAGGTAACATAATGCCTAAGAAAAGATTTGCCATTGAGGAACTCACAGCCCCCTTGGAGAGACTGACATTAACCATTTAAGAAAATAAATATCTTCAGACAGTAAGAACTGCAAAGATAAAAAGTCAGATCATAGGGTGCAGGGCCATGTGAGCACTCTGATAAGGTGACATTTTAGATGAGTCCCAAAGAGTGAGAATACTGTCTACATGAAAAACAAGGGAAGAACCATCCAGTCAATGGAAATAGCAAGTATACAGCCCTGCTCAGGAAGGTCATGGGAGCTCCCACAAGTCCCAAGAAGGCCACTCTGTCTGGGGTTCGTGAACAGAGAGGAGAGAGGTGGGGGTGAGGCCATCAGGAGATAGGTGTGCAGGTGCCTGAAGGCCAAGAGAGAGAGTAAGGAGTCCCTTCTAGTTGAAAGATTTTTTCTTTTTTTTTTGAGACCAAATATTGCTCTGTTGCCTTGGCTAGAGTGCAGTGACATCAGCCTAGCTCACGGCAACCTCAAACTCCTGGGCTCAAACGATCCTCCTGCCTCAGCCTCTCAAGTAGCTGGGACTACAGATGTGCGCTGTTTTTACTGCTTTTAGTAGAAATGGGGTCTGGTTCTTACTCGGGCTGGTCTCAAACTCCTGAGCTCAAGGGATCCTCCTGCCTCAGCCTCCCAGAGTGCTAGGATTATGGGCGTGAGCCACCGCGCCTGTAATCCTAGTTGAAAGCTTAGTTGAAAGATTTTAAGCAGCAGACTTCAGACGTGAACTTTGGCCCAGGTTGGAAGGAAGTGCACCTCTGTAAGATAGAGGTGTACCATTTCCCCACCTGCCAAAATGTAGCCACCGACTGCAGCTTGTTTATGAGGGACTCCAAGCCCACAAGCGCAGGTGCACTCCAGGGTGGCTTCCTCAGCATCTTATGATAACTTGCAGCAATTACTTTGCCGTGGATTTGCAGAATAAACAAAGGCTTCGCGGAGCCTCTGGTTGGAGGTAATAAGTCACTAATGCTGTGTTTGCACACTCCTCAACATCAAGGCTGTGTGGCCTCTTCCTCCAATTCTATTCCACTTTTTGTTTGCTGGTTTGTTTTAAATATGTCATGTTTTCATATAACAAAACATGCATACACACTTGATACCATTTAATATTTAATTCAAATAATGGAATACTTACTACATCAAATAAAATGTTTACATGTATGAATTTTATATTCCTTTAGGAGAGTGTTTTGGAAGATAGGTGAATCTCTATACACAGTGGCTTCTAAATGGTATACAGATAAACTTCATAACAATTTAATTGTAATGTATTTATTTTAATGTGCAATATTTATAGCAAACGAGGACCACATTAAACTGGCAATTTTGTAGCTATTATCTCTAGATTTTTCACTGTCAGTTGTAATATAAAATTTACTGTTCAAATGCATTTATTTCAGAAGTGAATTTATTTACAGAAAGGACAGTAGTATGGAAGATACTCCTACAAGGGCGGCATTGATGAAGGAAGTCCAGATATGCTAAGGTTCACAAGACACTGTCCCTTGAAAGGAATTGCGCCGTCACCAGCCGTTTCTCTTAGCTTTGTGTTCCTCTCCCAGTTTTCATTTGACCTGAGTTGCCCTTCGAGCTGCCAGCAAAGCCACAGATTTAAGTTGCTTTGCTCAAAAGGGTGGTTGAAATGATTTTTAAGATTTACTGCTACTTAAATCACTCATTTATATTCTGATTTTGCTCATTACATGTTGCAGCGTGACTGTATTTTAAATGCAAAGTAATCAGATTCATTGGTAGGTCCATCCATTCTTTTAAATAGGATTTTGGAAGAAGTAAAAGTATCACAACTCTCTTTCCTGGATAAAATGAGACACTGTTGATATAAACACAGCATTTCTACCTAATGTGGATAAAGCACTTGGTTACAGAGTAGCCCAGACATTCAGAGACTGCTAAAAACTGATGCTTCTGTTGGTTCACCAGGGGACGGCCTCTTGACGTCATTCTAATTCTGCGCAGAGAGACCTTAGTGGAATTGGAAGCCAACCTAGTTACCTTTCTATATATAAGGGTATATTGTATATAGCCTTTTTTGATGTGTAAACTGAGTCAAGTAAGTGTCAACTGAAGCTTCAGCCAAAATTCAAAGCCAGGATCCACTCTGTGTCTTACCCCTCACTCCCGGGGGGCATTGTATCAGTCAACCCGAGTCTTCTCATGTTAGTTGTTGATTCTGATCTGTTTGATGAAGAAAGTGTGTGGGTTGCTAGTCTATTTTTCCCTCAAGACAGCCTAACAAACAAGGCATTACCTGGGGGATAAATGTGAGCCATGGGAAAAGGAAACAATATTCCCTTGCACGACGTACACTGTCACATGCTAGGTGGTGAGTTCTTTCTGAAACCCATCTTGAAAACAGCTCTCTCCCAGTTGTAATTTGCATATTGCTGTATCTTTTTAAAAATTATTTTGAAGCCTTAAGTTAAGACAAAGTACTGCATGAGAACAGAGTGGGAAAGAAATCTGAGAAGTAGTTTTTAAAATGACTTCTGGGACAGTGAAACTGATGGTAAAATATTTCAGATCATGTTCACTTCAGACATCCTGCTGGCAAGAAAGGACTTTATGTCAGTATAGCATAGACCAGGGGTTGGTGAATGTTTTCCGTAAAGGGTCAGCTTTGCAGGTCATACGGTCTCGGTAGTACCTACTCAGCTGGAAAGCAGCTATGGACTATGTAAACAAATGGCCACAGTTGTTTTCCAATAAAACTTCATTTACAAAACAAGTGGCGAGCCCAATTTGCTGCCCGCCCCCCAGGGCTGGCGTTTGCCAACCTCTGGCACAGCAGATAAGTGTTTGACCCTTAGACACATACAGATCTGTAGGATGCTGGAGTCAATATAATTCATCCATGTGAACAAAAAATGAAAAAATACTTGTACCCTAAATCTATTGAAATAAAAAATAAATAAATAATCATTAAAAAAGAAAGTAAAGAAAGAAACATACAGATCTGAGCCCCATGCTGGCTCTGATACCCGCCGGCTGTAGGAACCTGGCCATGTTACTGTGGCTCTCAGCTAGTCAGTTTCCACTTTTGTGAAGTGGGAATAATTATTTGCTTCCTCCAGTGGGTTATTGGGAGAATCTAACAAGTGGTGCTCAAAGTGATGAGCACAGAGCTGATGCAGTGAGTACGTGTGCGATGCTAGAACCTATGTTGCTGCAGTGCTGCTGTGGTTGTTGGGTTAGAAGCCCTGCCCCCATCATTTCCCCTCCAGTCTGTGGCCCACAGCGAAGGAAGAATAATTTTAACATGGAAATTGCCCCAAGTCTGTCTCCTGCTAAAGCCTTTCCGGGGTTTCTCACGTCTTTCTCCATGGCCTGATCTAGCCTGATTTCCCTTGTCCAGCATGGTGGGTACTGCTCTCCGCCACTCTCCCTGGCTGGGCTCCAGCCAACCTGGAGCAGCACCTAGAGCTCTTTCATGCCTCAGGACATTTGCATGCCCTTTCCCCTCTTTTCCAGAAGGCTGTCCCCCTGGATTTTCTCACAGCTGGTTTCTTCTCATCCATTAAGTATTTGCTTATATGCGCCTTCCTCAGAGAAGCCTATGTTATTCTTTCACCATAACTACTTCCTCATAACTCTCAGCAGAATTCTTCAGAGACCATGTCTGCCTCATTCGCAATTGAAATTACAATGCTTTTACGTGGTGTTCTGGCACATAATAGACACTCAGTAAACATGTGCTAAATAAAAGAGTAAATGATTCAACAATCCATTATCATTAGGATGGTCATGATCAAGAATACTGAAAGCAGGCGACCCAAGCTGGGTTTCATCAAACTTCAACCCTTTGCAAATTGCTTCGTGATTTTTACCTTATCCATGTACCACTTGTATTATGCATTTTTTAAATTTTTTACTCTCTTTCTTTTTTAGTTTCCTATTAGGCCAGGGACTAACAAACGATAGTCCTTGGGCCAAGTTTGGCCCTCCACTTGTTTTGGTAAATAAAGTTTTATGGACACACAGCCACACTCATGTGTTACTGTACTGTCCATGGACGCTTTCACCTGCAACGACAGAGTGGAAGAGTTGAGTGGAGACTTCCTGGCCTGCAAACCTGGAAACGTTCACTCTCTGGTTGTTTACAGAAAACATTTGCTGACCCCTGAACTAAGCAATAAAAACCACTAAGTCCCATGTTCGATCTGCCAGTTATGTTTTTATTTTCATTTTTTTCATTAAAAACACTTTTGTAACTGTTAAGATTTTTAAAAATTTTTGCTCAAGGACCCGCTAAAAACATCTTGCCTGTCACCTCTGGCCAGTGAGCCACACTTTGGGAACCATTGCCACGACAGTCCTTGAACAACACCAGGAGATTCTGCACCTAGCGGGGAAGTCCAATATGTGGGTCCCTGACTTGGTGCCAGTTAGAACACTGGCCTTCAGCAGGTCCTGTAGGTGACCCCTTTATTTGGGGAAGTGCAATGCTCAAACGTACCCGAGAGTGAATTCGTGGGCCTCTCCCCACAAATTCCTGCACGTCTGCCTGGCATCCTCTTGCTAACCTCGAGCGCAGTCTGCTGAGAGTCTGACATGAACATCTGCATCATGGATGTCATTATAACAGTGTCAAAAAGCTGCTACTCTCCCAGAACACCTCGGCTCTTGACAAGATAGATGAAACCTACAGCTCTCTGTACCTGAGCTTCCAGAAATCAGGGCCGCTGGCTTTTCCTCACGTTACGAATAGCCAGTGGCTGTTCTGTTAGATATCTCTTTGTAAAGAAAATTCTGCCTTCCAGAATTTTCCCCAGATTTACATGTTGTGTTATGAAATCTCATGTAAAGAATGTGAAGGAAATTCACAGTTATCTTTTGATTTTTGTTTTTCCATCAAAGCCGTTTGTGTTATTACCTCAGAGCGAAGGGTGTATCCGTTAAGTCTCTTCCAGCCAGTTACAGAAGTCCGGAAATCCAACCCAAAATGGCTTAAACAATTAGGCAATGTGCTGGCTCATGTAACTCACAAGTCTGGGACAAGTTGGCTTCAGGTATTGCTAGTTCAAGGCATCAAATGACATCGCAAAGGCTCGGTTTCTCTGTTCCTCTGGTTCACTTCCATGGCCTTGGCTCCATCCCGAGGCAGTCTTTCTCGTCATGGTAACTGGACGGCCACCAGGCGCTCCAGCTTTGTATCCTCTTGGGAATAAGCCCAGCCTCAAGGAGCTGGCCTTGTCTCGGAAGTTCCAGTCAACCTCTCATGACGTCATACTGGGTGTGCTGGTGTCAACCCCACCAATGGCTTTTGCCGGAGAACTGGGATGCTTTGCTAAGTCAAGCGTGGAACAGCCATCTCTGGAGCCAGGGGTGAAGCTAGCCAGCTCCCCATAACTACACCGACTCTAAAAGGGATCCCAAAGCTAGATCAGAGTCTATTAATAGTATCAGACGTAGGTTGACTAGATGACAGGGCCAAGCAACAATACATTTCTTCCATATAAAAAGCTGGCTGGCTCCCCAAGGTGTGATCTTTCCCTTTGCTGTTGGTCTCGGCACTATTGCCAATTAGGGCCAGATAATTCTTTGTGGTGGGGCTGTCCTGTGCATTAGAGAATCTTTAGCAATACCCCTGGCCTTGATCCACTAGATGCCAGTAGCATCTCCCACCTGGCCCAGTTGTGACAACCAAAAATGTCCTCTGGGAGCCAAAATTGCCCCCAGTTAAGAAGCACTCTCTCCTGGTAACAACTAGAAAGTGGGAGCAGAGGGTTACTACCTCGTTATTCACCAGGGAGAGAACACCAAAGGGGGAGAGAGCAGCTTCTAGGGCTGGGCTTGGCAACATTTCAGCGTCGGATTTGAAGCCTTCATTCACTTGAACCTTCTCCAACTAACCTGGGGAATGTCTTCTGAACCCAGATGGCCCAGCCAATCCTATTGGCAGAAGCAAATGCAGTCTAACATTTAAGGGTCCTAGGGTCAGGAAGTTCTGGGTTCGAATCCCAGTTTGATCACATTCTTGGTCTATGATCTTGGACAACTTTTAACATCTCAGAGCCTGGGTTTTCTCTCTCCTGAAATAAAGACAGGAGTTAATGTGAGATTTAAATGATAATAAATGGTAACTATTTAGTAAAGGGGCAGGCCTGAGAGGATCACTCAATAAATAGGAGCTCTAATTTTTTGTGACATCGTTGTCATCATCACCGTCATGTATAGCAGGTTTCCCCAACCTCAACACTGTGGACGTTTGGGGCCAGATAATTCTCTGTTGTGAGGGGCCTGTCTTGTGCATTGTAGGATGTGTAGTAACATCTCCAGCATCAACATAGCAGGCATCAGCAGCACTCCCAGGGTGCCAGTCAAAAATGTCTCCAGACATTGCCAAATGTCCCTCGGGGAAAGGTAGGGGTTAGAAGAGGGTGAGTACGGGAGCAAAATTGTTCCTGCTTGAGAACCATTCATTTAAACCCACTCAAGGGACATTATGACCATCTGGGCACAGGAATGGTTCTCTTGCTTTATTTTATTCCCCAAGTCTGGTCCCATGATTTTCCCAATAAAATAAGAGGGTGCTTCCCAACCTGTGTAGGAAAAAGTTCGAGGCACTGAGGCCTGATGCAGCACCCAGATGACTTTCACTGCAACTCAGGTTTGCTGATGCAGCGATGGAGAAAGCATCCCCATCTCTTTTGTCCTTTATCTCTCAGCCCTGAAATGCTGTCTCAAGATTCCCAGATCACACTTGTTCTATTTCCAGTTTCAATCTGGCCCAAGGGATCCATGCAGCCTGTCCAGTTAGTTGTTTAAAATGTGTCCTGATGTCTGGCTACCAGATGGAAAATTATTGCTCTAAAGCTTGGCCTGCATGTCATAATGAAAATGCTTGTTAGATTTAATGAAAAACATAGGCCAGACCATGAGTAGTGTGGCCTTGTGGACACACACGTGTGGATGTGCATAAACATGGTATTGCTGATGGTGTGGCGTACACAAGGAGGATCTTTCATTTTCCCATGTTCACCTGACACTGAGGTTCCTGGGGGTCAACGGGAAGCTGAGTCAGATTGCGAGTCCGGTAAACTCGGCTTCCAGCATTCTCCATTCACAACCAGCAGAACATCGTGGTTAAGAGCATAGAATTTGGAGTTGAATAAACCTAAATGGCTACTTATTAGCCATGTGTGCCTGGCACATTATTGGTGCTCAATAAATATTGGTCAACTGTTGAGTATTGCTCAGTCTTAGCAATAATAATGACTAATGCTTAGTTCATTCATCCATAAAGATAATAATATCTACATCTTGGGCAGTAAATTAGATAATCTTTGTAAAACATTTACCACATAGGAAACACTTAAAAAATTATAGTTAACATATGTAACGAATTTACAGGATTGAAAGCCATTTTTTTCATTGTTTATTCATTATTCGACTAATTTTTATTTAGTGCTTACTTTGTGTCCTGTGCTAGCAATTAGTAATTCAACAACTAAAGAGATGTAGATGAGCAATTGCATGCTGTTTTTAAGTTAATAAAACTGTAAATGTTTAATGTGTGGAGAAGAGAAAGTTCTGTTTGTCCCATTTGAATCCAATATCTGATGAATCTCCACAAAACTGAACTGTCTCCAATTATTTAACCTCCCCAAAAATTAGGTAGAAATTCAGGGGGAATTTCCTTCTCAGTTCCTGCCACATCTCCACAGCATTCAATAGTATTTTTTAATTTTCAAAAAGAAGTAAAGATTCCAGGCAAGGCACTGACAAGTAAGTATAATAGAATTTATTGCAGGCTTATTCCTGATGTATCCCAAGAGCCCCTTGATTTATTTAGTTTATCCTATAGCATAAAAACAAGGGTTAGATGTGTGAGGAATGAAGTTTTGAGGCCAGTATTGTGGTTTTCTGTGTCCGTGGATGGTTATAGTTCCCTCTCTCAGCATATTTTCATACAGTTATGTCTTAGCACGATTTAATTGCCAAAGAGTCTTTGCCTATGAGCTTGGACCATCCCCAGAGCCATCTCGTGGTCCTATAGACAATTTTAGTCTCAGTGGTAAATGAATGGCAACCCCACCCCAGCCCAATCTGAGAAGGAATGGAATGACCTTCTATTGACTGGACACAACAAGGAGGAAGACCCAGGCAGCATGCAGGTCCTTTGAGTGAGGACCAAGTACGAGCAATGTGGCTACTTCCCTCAAAGGCAAGTTTTTCACAGAAGCTTGTCTTGAATGTCCCAACTGCCAATTTAATAATAAAATTCATAATCCTTATGATTATGATGATGCAGTGCTTAGGGAGAGCTTTCACCTTTGTAATGATCTCATCTTAGAACAGTCTCCAAGTTCCAGCTTACACGTGACTTCTCCAAGGAAGCCTTCATCATCTCTCACACCTGAAATAAAAATCGGTCCTCTCTGGTCATTTGCTGTCCCAACCTCATGTGATATTTTTTCACAATATTTATTAGTGCCTGAAAATATGCATATTTTTCGTTTACTTATTTACTGTCATTCCCCTCTCCCCTGCTCCCTGCCCCATCACTAGTCTGTAATGTCACAGTAATGGGGACCTGTCTGCAGAACCAGTGAAGGGGATACTTTTTGCCCCATGAATAAGCGTGAACTCAGTTCCGGGGCTGGGCTGAGGTCATTGCTGAGTGCTGGCTGTTGGTGGTAATTCAGTGACTAAGATCCGGTCCACAACTGCCATTGGAAATACACATCGTTATTAACCCAGGAGACTGCCTGAGATGAGTTAACTTGCTTGAGGTCCCACATAGGTAGTAAAAGATGGAGCCTGGGTTTGCACTCACAGGGTCTGATGCCTGTGCCTGTCCTCTTAACCTATGGCCAACAGCCTCAACCTCACCATCACCCCTGCACTTCTAAGGAAGGAAGCTCCTTTGCATTCCTGTTTTCCAGGTCATTGCCTGGGTCCTGCCCCACCTGTCTGGTTTTGGAAAAGTCCAAATCCCTTGTGGGCTGTGGTTTTCTTTCCCCCATTAACATTCAGGGCTCACGTTGCATTAAATGGTTAAAAAAAAAAAAGTACATGTCATTAAACTCTTCAATAATAGAGTCACTTTAATATTGGGAAATTTGACCACAGGATAGTGCTTTCTGGCAAGATCTTGCTTGAGCAGGAAGCCTGCAGTGGAGAAGGTATTCAAAGAGAGAGCACAGGGGCATCTGTTTGCCTTCAGTTTCTCTGACAGCCCGGATGGTTTGTTTGTGTCAACGTTCCCAAGGAGGGTAACTGTGATTTCACAAAAGGGTCAAAACCCATCAAACCGTTTTTTTGTTTGGTTTTTTTTTTTTTGCCTGCTCCGGCCCCACCCCCAAGCCTTCTCTCCTGCCTCCTTGTCCCTTCTAAATTAAATCACATTCCACTGCCTTTTATTGAATAATGTCTGGACAAAATACTCTTCCACACTTTCCTTGCTCAAGGCAAAGTAATTGGAACAGATAGTGCTACTGGCCAAGAGCCACCGACTAATTGCTTTATGCCCGACTCCTCTCGCCAGAGGCACACCCAGCATTGACAAATCCGTGGCTGTTTCCCAATTTTTGAGGTTTCTGAAACAATTGGTACAATATTAATTGGAGGGTGGGATTAGGGGCAGGGATGGGGGAAAGTGAATTCTCTATAGTCATTGGCTCTTTCTACCTGGTCAACTTAATGTCCCATTATTTTGATCATGGGTATCTGGTTTTTTAATTTCCTGTAATCCAGCAAGGAATGTTGTTCTAAAGACATCTGTGGTCTCTGCTTTTTCATGTTCCAAAAATCCTAACAGAGATGTTTCGTCAGTGACTGGATATTTCATTAGGAATCCAAAGATTCCCATTAACTTGAATTATTTTCATAGCTCAGATCAACTTTTAGGTTAGTAATTCATGATATTTAATAATCTGTTCAGATCATTACCCAAAATTATTGATTTAATAATATTTGGTCATTAATAATGAAAAGGGGGGAAAGATTTTTGTTATCACTTAACATCAATTTATTCCTTATTGCCTTGCAAATCTCAGGGAGAGCCAATCGCCGTAAGAACTTTTAATATCCCATCATTCTTCTTGGTAGAAGGCAGGAAAATGTTCTGCTTTTTAAAATATCTGTATTCTTGAGGTTTAAAGAATACAATTAAGGTATCGGTTTAATCCAACCTTTCTTGATTTAAAAACTTTCCAGGAGTCTGTAGAAACCACAGCCCTCGGAGGTTCTTCAGCACATTTCCATTGGCTTTCTTCCTCTTTTTTATTATCTTTTATTGAATCACATTGTAATCGCCTCTTATATTTCTTTGCTAATATACTTTGTAATTTGAAACAAGAATTGAGCTGAGAAATTCATCATCAATTTGTTTTGGCAACATGGAGCTCCAAATACTTTTCCTGTAGAGGTCATATCCGTGATGGGATTGAAGTAGCATTTTATCTTGCATGAAAAAAGAAGTAAAAGTCAAATGTATGAACCAGATACATGAATATTGATTACTATTTTTGAAGTCGTTACATTTTATTTTCAGCTTTAAAATAAGTTCTTTTGGAACCTCATTTGAAAGTTGCCTTCATTTTTGGAATATCCCTATGTGGACTTCTTTTTTGCAATAATAAATAACTAACTCTTCTGGCTGGTTTCCAAGAAGAACCTACTTTATCCCAAATTCTATTCAATACCTAATGGTGTTATGGCACGTTTCCAGAACCTAACCTTCCAGGCAGTGAAAAATTTCCCTCTAGAATTGTATTTTGATGGGAACTGACTTCCTATATTGGATAAATAATGGACAATATGTGTGCAACTTTAGCTCAAGGAACATCGTCAGACTTCCCCCACCTGAGGCTCTATTTGCACATGCCAGAACATCTGCAGGAAAAAGTATCTGGGGTGGGGATGGGGCCATTATGTCTATACCATGCCAAAGCATCTGTATGTTTGAAAATGCTCAAGACAATTAACTCTATTTTTCCATTTATTTTGGGTCACATAGACCCAGCTTGGTCTAAAGGAAGCAAGGAAGGGAGGGAGGAAAGGAAGGAAGGAGGGAAGGGAAGGATGAAAAAAGGGAAAAAAAATCCCTGGAATAAAACTATGAAGAGTGAAGGGTACAATTTGCAGAAAGTAGAAATAACCTGTGTATAAGTTGAAAGGTATCCATTTCTCAGCTGAAAATATGTTTTGGTGCCTACACTAGCGATTCTAAATCCTGGGATAACACAAATACTTCTATAATTGACATTCCCCCCCCCACCAATGTTAATTAATATATAAAAAGTCATTATGCTAGAACAAAGAAATATGACTGGGATTTCTGAGCAGCTCGTGTATTTTAGGATATAGCATTGTCTTCAAATTGTGGATCAAGCCCCATTAGCGCAATGAATTTTGCAGGTTATGAACAGCATTTAAAAAAATAGAATAGAATAGATATGACTACCTTGTACGTAGTAAGGGAAGTAATATTTTTTAGATAGTTGTTTCTCTCTATATGCATATAAACACACATGTATGGGGTCATGATATCAAATGTGTTTCTTACTATGGGTCAGCACAAAAAAGTTGAAAAGCTCTTGTGTTGTGGAAGAAGTATACCTTCCAAATATTCGTATTAAGATCATTAAATATGAAATGTCTGATTTCGAATTGAAAGTGTAGTTTATTGTATCTCAAACAAGAAACAGTACAATTAATCCAAGTATGCACCTAAACTACCGACACAGTTTTGCCATCTTAACAGTAGCTTGTTTATGCCAGCAGCAAGGAAGCCGGGAGAGTGAGAGGCGATGAAATTGCGAAAGGTGTTTTCCACAGCTTGTTGAGAATTGAATGTTTTTCCTTGCAAGAAATGGTCCAAAGCCTGGAAGTAGGGATAGTCAGTTGGTGCAAGGTCTGGTGAATATGGTGGATGACAGAGAGCTTCCAAGTCCAGCCTCTGTAGTTTGAGCAGCATTGTTTGTGCAACATGTGGTCAAGCGTCTTGCAAGAGGATTGGCCTGTCTCTATTGACCAGTCTCGGCCACTTAATCACAAGCATCCTCATCATTTCATCCAGTTGGTTATGGTAGACATCTGCTGTAATTGATTGACCAGGTTTCTTGAAGCTGTAGTGGCTAATGCCAGCACTGGGCCACCAAACTGACACCGTTAGCTTTTTTTGATGAATATTTGTTTTTGAACTGTGTTTTGGCACTTCATCTTTATCCAACCATTGTGCCAAATGCTTGCGACTGTCAAAAAGAATCTATTTTTCATCACATGTAACAATACGGTGTGGAATTGGTTCACCTTTATGTCATGACAGCAAAGAAAGGCAAGCTTGGAGACAATTTCTCTTCTGATAACTCATTTAATTCATGAGAAACCCGTCTATCCAGCTTCTTTACCTTGCCAACTTGTTTCAAATGGTCCAATATTGTTGGAATCGTAACGTCAAACCTTGCTGCTAATTCAGACGTAGGTTGAGATGGATTTGCTTCCACTACAGCTTTTAGCTCATCATTATCCACCTTGGTCTCAGGTCACCCACATGGCTCATTTTCAAGATTAAAATCACCAGAATGGAACTTCTCAAACCATCAACATACTGTGCGTTCATTAGCCACATCCTCCCCAAACACTCTGTTAATATTTCGAGCTATCTGCACTGCATTGGTTCCACAATGGAACTCAGTCGAAAATAACGTGAATTTTTGACTTATCCATGGTTTCACAAAAATTACTCTAAAATAAATTTTGAAAGATAATCACAAGCCAAACCATGTGTTTGAAAGACTGAGGATGTACCTTCACAATAAAAATAAAACAAGAAGTGTCAAAGTGAAATATCAGAGATACCAACTGTCAAACTTAGTACTTAAAGAAATCAGACATTTCATACTTAATTACCTAATCTATTGAGAAACGTAATTCTTTTGTTGGTTTGATTTCTCTGTATCTCAGCAAAACCAGGTATCTTTTGGTTCTACCTCTCTCTTTATTTCTCAAATACTGAGGAGACAGAAAATCCCCAGGGGGTTCTTAGGAAAAAAAAAAAAAAAAAAAAAAAACCTCAAATGGTATATTCTTAAGGGAGAGGTCATAGAGGACCCTTTCACAAAATTAAAATATGCCAAGTGCCTGATACATATTTGCACATTGATCGCTTTTATTAAGAAAGACATAATACAGAAGCCAAGAAGAAATTATTTGGGGGAAAACATTCCGTCCGATTTGTAAGACAAGCAGAGAAAGAACTTCAGTGTGGTTTTGAAACAGGGATGGAAGTATAGAATAACCTAAGTTACCAGCACACTTAATAACTTAGTTAAAAATCACCTCACTTCTCAATTCTGCAGTCGATAATTTCAGGCTCACAGGTAGACCGACCCGACCACCAGGAAGCGGGTGAGGAGGACGTGCCCCTCCCCTCCTCGGCCTCGCTGCATGCTTGCTGTTTACTGGAAACTCATGGCCTCGCAGGTTCAGATTTTGATGTTCCATGATGAATCCAGCACTTGCCACCTGGATTTTAATATTCATTGTTAACTTGAGGAGCTGACACGGGTGGGACAAGATTTCATTATGAGCCTCTTTGAACTTACACCAGTTACAGGAGTGGAGAAATAGATTTCACCCAAGAACATTTTTAATGTTATGTCAGAGCCCAATTGATCTGATGGACTTTTAATGACTTCACTGATAATAAGAGAGATCATGACTTAGACCCGCTTCAGCCGGTGCGGAAAGGTTGATGGCAATTTGCATGGTCTGATGAGACCCGAAGTGGAAGGAAATGGACTTCTGAGTTCACAGACGTTGCACCCACGAGGTGCCGTGATCCGCTCGCTGTTGGGAACGTTGGCCTCTGGGCACCGGCGCTGTTCGTTCTGCCCGTCTCCAGTCATCTGGACATGTCAGCAAAAGTTAGAAGCCATCGAGAGAGCAGCCGGGCTGGGGGCGGGGCAGGGGGGAGGCAGGAGGGTTGGACTCACACTTAGACGCCAGAAGTCCTGAAAGAACGCTGAATAAAGGAGGAGTTGAGAAAGTTTCCCCACTGTCAAAGACCACTTACGCTGCTTAAGAGCACTAGCAGCAATCTGCAGAAAATACTTTTCACTTGCATTTTAAGCAAATGGGAGGTTTAGCAGGACATTATCACCTGGAGAGCACAGTAGTGGGTAATTGAGTAGGGAAAGGGACTCTGCATTTCTGATTAATATTTACCAACGTCTTCATGTGTCTTTTTTTCTCCCCCCTCAACTGTTAACGACGCCACAGATTGAGTAGAACAAAAAGGACACTGTGGGGTGAAATATGGTATCGTGCCCATCAAACTCGGCCTCCTCTCCGCTTGGCTTATAATGAATACCGTTCTTTAATAGCAAACTAGTGTTCGTGAAGAACTTATTACGGAGGCGAAGAGGAAGCCAAGAATGAAGGAATGCCCGACTGGCAGCCATCAATCACCCCCTTTTAAAGATGAACTGATCCTTCTTTTTTAAAGTAACAGTTCACACGAAGGTCCCCAACATAAATATGCAAAGCACTGAAGCAATTACAGTTGCCTGGTCCTGTTAACGTTTCCGTGCATGTTTGGGGAGAAGACGACTTCCGCCGTTCCCAGGAGTTTTCATCCCAGGGAATGAAGCCGGAGCTCTTCTCCAGAGGAGGGTTCCTATTAAACAGAGGTTAATTATTGGCACCAGCAGAATAATAATATCCTAGCGCCAAAGGACAAAGTCACATTTGGTTAAAGATTTCTACGTTCTAAGATGCAATATTCAAAGGAACTCACTCCAGGAAGAGCTGGTTAATGAAGTGGTGTCTGAGAACTAAGGAACCACAAGGGGTCCTCTCTTCGGGCCGTGAATTGTCACACCCAGAGCCCATTTCCTGGCCGTACAAAACCGACAATGCTTTTTTTGGTTTACCTCTAACCTTGTCATTCCTTGCTCAAAAACCTTTCAAGCAAGTTTCTGTACTTCCTTCATCTTGGCACTGTTGACATTTGGGGCTGTCTTGTGTATTGTAGGGTATTTATCAACAGCATCTCTGGCCTCTGCTCACTAAGTGCTAGTAGCACCACCCCCTTCCAGTGTTATAACTAAAATATTCCCAAATATTTCCAAAATATTTGCCAAATGTCCCCCTGTTGAGAACTATGGCTTTGAAGATATCGTGGTGCCTTAGAGCAGTTCTCTTTCCCAAATGCCCAAGAGTCTTGATGTAATCTCCTTCAACCATCTGTTTATCATCCATTGATCCCACAGTGTTCTCTTTCCCTTCAGTTTCATTTTATTTTTAATTGACAAATAATATTTGTATATATTTATAGGGCACAGTGTGATGTTTTGATTCATGCGTACGTTGTAGAATGATCAAATCAAGGTGTTTAGCATATCCGTCACGTCAATTATTCATCATTTCTTTGCAGCGAGAAGATTTAAAATCTTCTTTTAGCTATTTTGAAGTATATTAATACAATGCATTATTAGTAATTCTAGTCACCTTGCTGTGCAGTAGAATACCAGAACTTATTTCTCCTGTCTAACTGTAACTTTGTACCCATCAACTAGCCTCTACCCAGTCCTCCCACCTGCTACCCTCTGGTAACCACCTTCCTACTCTCCTGCTCCTCTGAGTTTGACTTTTTTAGATTCCACATCTAAGTGAGGTCATATGGTATTTGTCTCTCTGCACCTGGCTTATTTCACTTAACATAAATAATGTCCTCTGGGTTCTTCTCATACTTTCTGCAATGCCCCGGGAGCAGTTCTCTGACTGCATCTTTCCTATTGCTAGTTCGCTGCCCCATTCCTAGTGCCTAGGACAGGTCCTGGAAGATAGACACTCAGGTGGCTTGACTTCCTCTCACAGATCTGCCCAGGTTCACTCTCCCTCCAACACCTGGTCCCAGTGGCTTCCTTTGCAGAATCCTCCCCGTCTATTGCAGCAGCTGAGAACGTGAACTCCGGAGCTTTACTGAGCTTGATCCCTCCACGTGTGAGCTGTACAACAGGCGGGTTACTTCAACTTCTCTGTGCCTCAGTTTCCTCATCTGTAAAATAGATTCTAGAGTGGAACCGGCCTCATACGGCTACTGTGAGAATTTGTGTAAAAAGCACCTGGCCCTAACAAATGCAACATCGACTAATGTACTTTTTAGCCTAAGTCCTCCTCCTCCTCTGCAGACTTGGTCTGGACATCCATCTCGGTTCTTGTCGCACACTTTCATTGACTACATTTTCTGAACCCAGATCAGGACATGTCGTGTGACAGCCCCTGGAACAAGGGCCCAGAGTTCTGAAATATGCACAGCCTGAAAACTGGGGCAAATAGCTGTCATAATTATAGTTCATACCCGTGTGTGTCTGTGTGTGTGTGCCACACATATCATGCCAACAGGTCATGGATGGGGGAGCACATCTTCACTTGCTCCACATGCAGAGGTAGGATAAGGAGTGCGTAGGGAGACCCCAGGGAATATTTGTTGATTTGAATCCTTATAATAATGAGTGGAGAGTCTCTTTCAGAAACTCCTCTTTATTTCTGACTTCCTGAGTTGCTCAGTTAAGGAAAGGGTGGCTTTTGCAAATATTACTAATAACTTCTCACAGCCAGGCCCTTCACTTCTCACCAGAATAATTCAGGATAAGATTTCTTATTCATCAAAACTTGTGGGACAACGTTTTTTAGAAATATAATCTCTGGTCCACCTGGGGAGCTTGATGCAAATGTGGATTGCTAGACTTCAGCTTGGACTTACTAAGTAAGAAATCCTAGCGGCGGGGCCTGAGAATCTGCATGCTTACGTGCCTCCCAACTCTCGTTCACACTCATTCTGAGAACCACGACTTTAGGATAAACCCGCAAAAAGTACAGGGGCTCTTTGGCCTTACCCGGAGCCTTGGAGTGTCTGAGCTTGAGAATGCTGCCATTTTTATGAAGGGAGTGAGGCAGAAGTATTTTACTCTGTGCTTTCTGTCATGTTCTGGATAATGTAAATTATGCTCATGGAGGGATTTTCTTTTTTAAATGAAAGGGTTGCATTCTTATTCCACATCCCACAGCCCTTAAAAACAAGCCACCCTGAGTGGGAGGAGGAGGGTCTTACAATCCTAGCTGGAAGAGGGCACTGTTATGCTCAAAACAAAGGGCAGCAGAGCCAGTGGACTGTCCTGAGAATGATTTCTGAACTTCCGGAGTGCAGACTGTGACTTCAGAACATCCCTTTGGGGACGTCTCCATGACCAGGTGTACCCAAAAGGATTCCATATGGCTCCAATATTCTGGTGGGGTTGGATGCATATTTGAGCATAACCCAAAGAGATGAAATTATCCATCCATGGTTTATTTCTAGATGATTAATCTCTCCTCAATATCCAGGACCTGTTTTATGATTAATTTGAGTTTTCCCACAACCAAGAATCTGTATCACATCCTCAAGAGTAACAGAGCCCGATGTCCAATGTGATTTATTTAAGAAACCAAAGCAAAGAGGCTGCTGAGTTTCTTCCTTCAACTTCCCTGTCCGCCAACAATTTCATACCATTAATTTTGTTCTCTTCTTTCCCTGCGGTTTCTGAAGAATATACAGCTCTTCCTTCTGCCACCCCACCCCCCAACGACTCATGTGACATTTATTTGGATTTTTTCCTTATCTCTTTTCAACTGGAGGTGTTCCAGACGGACCTCTTGAATTCTCACCCTCTCTTTTCCTGACGTCTCTCCTCTCCGTACAAACATTCTCAAACCTCTCTTTTTAGTCAATAAATAGATAAATAATCAAAATACGTAACTGCACTTCCCTGCCTCAGTTTCCTCATTTTGAAATGGGCTGAAATATGGTACCTACTTCGTAGGGCTTTGTGAAGGTTAAATGGGTCGGAGCTAAGACTCTCGTTCAGCTTTTTGGCCACACAGGCAGTGCTCGCCCCCTGTCCATTAATTTCAGAGGACTGTGTGTGTCTGTCTTAATTACACACCGTCTATCTCTCATCTGTCTGTCTCTGGACCTGCGCTTCTTTGTCAAGCCACCCTCTCCTCTCTTTTATGCTGTATTACCGATCTCTTTGGAAAAGACCTCCTTGTTTTCTCCCTGCAATACATCACCTCCCACTCACCCCCTTCTCTGGTTTGCCTTCGGACAACCTCACTGGTCCCCGATGTCATTGCACCTGATGTCTGTCCCGTGACCTGTCTTCTGAGCTCATCCCTCCTGAATGCCCTGCAATATTACACACAGCATTGGATTCTCCCTTTCTTTTATTTTCACATTTGCAATATTTTTATTGGCATTTCCCCTTTGAAAAGAATTGTTCTTTGGTGGTGGGATGTGGTCATGGCTGCTGCTGTTTTCCTGATTATGATAGAAACCAAGGCTCCTGGTCCCTGATAGTAATACTCTCTCCTGCCTACTTTGTGAGAATTGGAGTCATGCTCCTTCCCATCCTCTCTGACTGTGCTTGTCCTTTGTCCTTCCTTGGATGACCCAATAACTGTCATGTCTCCCTAAGATGCTGTCTGTCCTGGGATCTCATCTCAGACCCAGAGATCTCCAGATAGCACCCAGCAGGAAGGACCTGGCCCACAGAAATGTCTTATTAGAGCTTCACAATGTTTTTTTCTTTTTTTTTTTTTTTAAATTTAGTTTCTGCATTTCCATTTTTCATCTGAAAATCCCTGGATCTGGCTTCTTTTCTGTGTTTCCATGTGATTATGACCAGCTGGAGCTGCGAGTACTGCTCCTTTAGCCAGGGCACCTCCAAGTTCTTGCAGCCACCGTCACTTCATTCTGCCGCCTGCCTGGCCCCTCCGTACAGCTGCGGTCGCCATTCCTGCTGTGCTAGCCCTAGAGGAGTTAC
>RJWJ010013983.1:0-38828 GCA_004363605.1 Indri indri | reverse complement strand
GATAAAGTCTGGGTTACCAGAATATAAAAGAACTCTTTACAAGTCAAAAAGACAAATAACCCAATTTAAAACTAGGCAAAGGACTTCAGTAGACATTTCTCCAAAGAAGATATACAAATGACGAACAAACCACGAAGGGATGCCCAACATTATGAGTCATCCAAGAAATGCAAATCAAAACCATGAGATTCTACCTCATACCCATTAGTATGACTAGAATAAAAAAAGACAATGACAATGACAAATGCTGGCAAAGATGTGAAGCAACACTCATGTTGCTTGTGGGAATGTAAAATGGTACAGCTGCTTTGGACAATAGTCTGGCAGTTCCTCAAACTATTAAACATAGAGTTACCATGACCCAGCGATTGCACTTCTAGGTATATTTGAGAGAAATGAAAACATATGTCCACATAAAAATTTGTACATGAATGTTCGTAGCAGCATTATTCATAGAAGAAACAACCCAAATGTCCATCATCTGATGAATGGATGGATAAACAAAATGTGGTCTGTCCATACAAGGGACTGTATTATTCAGCCATAAAAAGGAGTAAAGTACTGATACATGCTGCAATATAGATAAAACTTATAACACTGAGTGAAAGAAGCCAGACACAAAAGGCCACATATTGTATGACTTCATTAATATGAAATGTCCAGAACAGGCAGACCCATAGAGACCGTATGAAGCTGGGTGGTTCCCAGGTGCTGAGGGAAAGCGGAATTCGGGAGTGAGTGCTGATGTGTATAGCTTTCTTTTAGGGGTGATGAAAATGTTCTAGAATTAGATAGTGGTGATGAATGCACAACCTTGTGAATATGCTAAAAACCACTGAATTATACTTTACAGAGTGAATTTCATGGTATGTAAAATATATCTTATTAAGAATAAATGGCAAAAATGTTAACAATTGGTAAGTCTAGCTAAAAGGTATACAGAGACCGGGCGCAGTAGCTCACGCCTGTAATCCTAGCACTCTGGGAGGCCAAGGCGGGTGGATCGTTTGAGCTCAGGGGTTTGAGACCAGCCTGAGCAAGAGCGAGACCCCGTCTCTACTAAAAATAGAAAGAAATTAATCGGACAACTAAAAATATATAGAAAAAATTAGCCGGACATGGTGGCGCATGCCTGTGGTCCCAGCTACTCGGGAGGCTGAGGCAGAAGAATTGCTTGAGCCCAGGAGTTTGAGGTTGCTGTGAGCTAGGCTGACACCACGGCAGTCTAGCCCGGGCAAAAGAGTGAGACTCTGTCTCAAAAAAAAAAAAAAAAAAAAAAAAAAAAAAAAAAAAAAAAAAAAAAAAAAAAAAGGTATACAGGAACTCGTCCTATTCTTGCGACTTTTCAGCAAGTATAAAATTTTTTCAAAACAAAGGGGTTTTTTTTAATCTTAAATTCAAATTAACTCCTTTATTTTTTCCAGGCTTTTAAGATTTTTTTTTATATTCCTGAATTTATAAAGCATTAATTACTATAGCAAGAAGAAACTCCAGTATCCAGCCCCAATTGCCAGCCAAGAAGTTAGGTGGGTTTCTTGCTTCATCTTTCAGGTTTTAGATGAAGAGATGCACAGGCTGTGGTATGGAGGAAGAGGTGTGGAGCTTCCATGCCCAATGGGTGCATGACCCTCCTGGAACCTCCACGTGTTCAGCTGTCCAGAAGCTCCTGAGTCCTTCTTTTCAAACTTTTAAAAATGTTTTCTTTGTTTAAATTTTTTTTTTTTTTTTTTTTAGAAACAGGGTCTTTCTATGTTGCCCAGGGTGGTCTTGAACTCCTGGGTTCAAGCGATCCTCCTGCCTCAGCCTCCCAAAGAGCTGAGACTACAGGCACGAGCCACTGCACCTGGTTCCTCAGTCCTTCTTGATCTACCACAGTGGATATGGAGGGTGGCACCCCCCTCTCTGGAAGTCATAGATCTTCAGGGCTGCCAGGAACTTTAAAGTCACTCAGTTCAGCCCCTCATTTACATATGAGGAAACTGAGTCATAAACAGAAGGAGTGTTTTTTTAGGTCACACATCGGAGTAAGTAATTACCTCCTCATACATTTAATATTGCTATTCCATCTTTTTCTCTAGAGTTGTTTACTTTTTTTAACCTTTCATCCACTTAGAATTCTCACCTAGACACTCTCCAATTTCTCAACATCTTTCTAAAGTAAGTAGGTCCAAGGTTGGGGAAAAAAATTCACTGTAGAGATATTCGTTAGAGATTGAGCATGTGTTAAGGAAGGAAGCTGTGACAGCTAATTTTATGTGTCAACTTGACTGGGCCACTGAGTGCCTAGATATTTGGCCAAATATTACTCTGGGTATTTCTGTGAGGGTGTTTCTGGATGTTAAGCAGATTTCCCTCCCTAACGTGGGTGGGCCTCATCCAACCAGTTAGAGGCTTGAGCAGAATAAAAAGGCTGAGTAAGAGGGAACTCCTCCTCCGTGACTGTCTTCGAGCTGTGACATCAGTTTTCTTCTGGCCTTTGGACTTGAACTGAAACATCAGCTCTTCTTGGCGCTCAAGCCTGCCAGCCTTCACACTAGAAGTGCACCACTGGCTCTCCTGGGTCTCCAGCTTGCCGACTCCGCCTGCAGGTCTTGGGACTTGTCAGCCTCCATAATTTCATGAGCCAATTCCTTATAATAAGTTTCCTTCTGTATATATATTCACGTCCTATTGGTTCTGTTTCTCTGGAGAACTCTGAATAATACTGCATTATTCCAAGATCAGCAGAAAAGTAATTTCAGAGTTCTGAGGAACTACCTCAAAAATGTACCCGAATAGTGGCCAGGGCATCAGCCCCATTGCCTTCTTGCCTTCTGTCGTCTGCTGCAGCCCACTCACTCCCCACCCATCGGGCTGACTTCGGGATGGAGATGTGTGGGTGGGACTGGGTTTGAGCGGGTGGTTACCCAGAGCAGCCAAGATGTGTGCAAGCTGCGTCTTCAGGAGGGCCAAACACTACTCAAGCAAAGCGCTGAGCTCGGAGTGGAAAAGAAAACCAGGAAAGTCAGAAGCTAGGTAGGCGCTGGAATGGAGCAGGAAGAAAGGGGCAAGGGTAGGGGAGAAGCAAAAGAAACAATTCCTGAGACACGGACAGTGGAATCGAGGCTGTTTGCCCGCTGTTTCAGAGTGGGTGAACCTGACTTCAAGGCCCAGCTCTGTTCAAAGATAGGACACACAAAGCAAGTGTAGAGCTGGTCAGTGGGCTCCTATCTTATCATCACAGTAAGAGGGCTGAGGCAGAGGCGACAGGAGGCTCACGCCAGCAAGGACCTCTGATTGGAGCAGGCCTCGCCCAGGTGCTCACACCTCCTAACTACTGTCAGTGATGCCAGTGCCATCTCTGAATCCAAGATACCACATGAACCATCCTCAACCTGGGCCATGGGATGAAGCTCCAGGTCCTCGGCCACAGTTCAGGGAAGGGGTATGACCTAGCTATCTAGTCAAAGAGGTCAGTGTGAGCCTGGGACTGCCAGTGGCCATCTTCACCATTTTTGGGGAGAGATTGCCTGAGCAAACAGAGCGAAGAAACAGACAGAAACCGTGTCTTCGTGTCATTGTTGGAGCCCCTGGACCCGGCCAAGTCTTCTGGACTACCCTGAATTTTTCAGTTATGGGAACCAATAACTTCCATTTATTAATAATTAAGATAGTTTGGGCTCTGTGTCTTGACGCTATAAGTGTTCTGGCAATAACTTAGGTCCCAGGTCCTTGTGGGCTGGGTCTATCCACAACTGCTTGCCAGTCCCCTCCAGTGAGGATCATCACTGCTCAGAATACCAATTCAGCGTTTCCCAAGGCTGTCCTTCCTTTCTTGCTTTCATACCATTGATGACATGGTTCTCTGCTGAAAGCTCACCCGTTCTTAAGGCCCAGATTAAGTCTCTCCTTTAGGAAGTCTTGCTTGACTGTCTGGTTCCTGCCTTGTCAGATTTCCTCTTTTCTGGCAGCTGGATCAGAAGGCCCTCGAGGGCAAGGATCACATGGTTTAGTATCTCTGTATCCTCCACAAAGCACGTTGTGTTCAGTGTATTTGGTGAATAAACGTTACATAAAAAAGCATGACCCCCTAGCCTAATGAACTCATAAGGTAAACAAGAAAGACATAGGCTGCCAACATTATAGGAATTGATTGTGTGTTTTGTGTGTGTGCGTGCATGAATTTCCCACACCCCTCTGTTAGAAGATGAGGAGGCGAACAAGTGGGAAAGAATGAATAAGGGATACCCTCCCCGTTATTAAAACAAAACCCATCCACCATTCCAAGGTTATTCCAGAGGGAAAGCCTCCACCAATAGTGGTGGCACTAGATATCTAGGCGAGAGACCCTCGGAGGGAGGTGAAACCAAGGAGGGCATCTGGGCTACATGGTCTGCCTCACCATGAAGGGAAGGTCCTTTACAGGGCTAGTTGCCATTTTCTATAGAGACGGAAGTAAGGACAGGAACCTTCCAAAGAGAGCTGCCTGCGGGCCCTGCACCCTTCAGGCCCAATTCCCAGAGACCCAGACAAGATGGAACCACAGTATTCTCTTTGAAGGTTCTTCATGACCTGACTCCTTAGACACATGGTTGGCTGAGGGGCTTCCACCTTTCCTAGAACATCTTACCACCTGTGTGTTGTGTCCCTCTCAGCTGAATGGGCTGGCCAGTCCAACATAAATCCTTCAGCTCTGAGACCAGTAAAATCTTTCTTGAGGAAACTGTCCCCTTCCCCAGCAACAAAGCCAAGTATTTCCCCCAAAGCTTATAGTGAGGAACTGATCTAATTCTCAAACCCGTGTGCCTAATAGTGTCTTCATTTCAGGTGGACTCATTCAAAATGACATTTTCTCTCCTCCATGCACTTCCCAACCCACAAAGTGCTACTCCCCCCAAAAATGCAGAGGAAGAGCAAAGATTGTATGCTATTTAAAATCAGGGGCCATAAAGTTTGTTAGTTTCTTTGTGTTTCTCCACAGAGCCTGTGTCCCATTAATGTAGTGGCTAAGAGCATGGACATCTGTGGGTGAGATGCCAGCAGAAGATTCTCTAGTTATCTAGTGAAAACTGCCCTCTCCCAGATACACAACGTCTTCCCGTGCCCCAAGGTCCTCTCCTCATGTCCCTTCACGTCCCACAGCTGCTTGTGCGTGAGCCTACCTGGCCTGCGCGTTGACTCTACCTTCCAACAGCCAGGGAACAGGCGGGCAGAAACTGGCTGTCTTCCCTACCCCAGCAGCTGGCTGAGACATTGGACCTGGGTGGCCAACTGTGACTACTCTCTTCCCCTTTTGCCAGGTCCCAGGTCCTCAGCACCATGTCCCACCTGTCCCCCACTTCCACACCCTCAGACACTTTACCTTAACACCAGGCAGACCCTCCTTCTCACCCGCATCAGTCATTAAAATAAAGCTGTGTCCCTCCCCTCTCTTCTCAAAATCCTTCCAGGGCTCTCCACGGCTTTCAGTGCCTTAGATGGGCTCCTCTTACCTTTCTAACCTCTGCTGTCACCACATCTGCCCACCAATGTGCTTTTGCTCTTACCATTTCCTCAGCAGGAATACCTCCCTTCAATACCCTCCCATGGCAAGCCTGGCTCAAGCTGCCTCCTCCAGGAAGACTTTGTAATCATTCAGGTCAGAATCAGCCTCCCCTCGGGGCACAGCACTTTTCCCAGCTGACCACTCACTTCACCCTGCTGTGGACAAGTCCATCTCCTGAATGACAGAGGACTTGGAGACAGAGCCCCCATCACTCACTGTGTTTCTCTCATGGTGCCTAACAGTGCTTTGAGCACAACCCAAAAGGCCCTTCATAAATGTCTAAATAACATGAAATTGGAAAGACGTGTCTTCCTCCCAGGAAAAAAAAAAAAAAAAGAACCCCAAAGGGAGCCCTAAGCTCTTTTACCATGATACACACTTGGGGCCTGGTGTGTGGGCTGAATGGAGAGAACGTGGCGCTGCCCCTGCAGAGCTTTTCTACAGGTCACACACCCGAACTGTCTCTGCTCCCATGCCTCTCCCAGTGTCATTCCCTGTGGTTTCAAAGAAAGTGCAGTTTCTTCTGCAAGCCACAATCCAAAGACATCTCTCTCTCTTCTGCAGCTAAACAGGGGATGCAGGAGAAGAGCTCAGGGTTTGAAGTTGAGGACTTGAGCAGGAGTCATCTACTGTTTCTAGCTATGGGACCTAGAAATTTCCTGTGTGGAAGTTGTCAGGATTAGGAGGCTCTAGAGGTGCAAATGCCATGCATGGAGCAGGCACGTGCCAAGTCCCTTCTAACTGTCTCTTAAATTACAGCTTCATCAATGTCTCCTGCTTTTCCAAGAAGAAGAGAATAAACCAAATCAGGAAAATTGCGACAGACAAATGATAGGCAGCCATTGGCATTTACATTCTTATTTATGGTTTCTGGGTTTTTTGTTTTGTTTTTTAATTTTTTTCCTAGAAAAAAAAACACAACCAGGGGAATTTATATGACAAACTATTAGTGGCAGGATGGCAGGGGAAGAGAGAAAGGCCAGAGGCATGGGAAGCTAATAAAAAGTGGGTTCCGAATGACATGGAACAGTCCACAGGGTCATGTCCAGGTCCGAATGAGATGACCGGTCACTTTGGCATGCGTGTTCGGTGCTCGGTCTTCTGGCCTGCCCACTCAGACGCCCATGGTCAGAGAGAGCTAGCCACACCTCGGAAATCTGCCAATGACAAACTCAGGACTTTACAGAAAGACAGACTTAATTCAGCTCCTTGGCTTTGTGCTCAGGTATCATATGGCAGGCAGCCTTTCTTGCCTAAGAGAAGAGTCTGGAAGAGTGGGACAGTCACCTTGGGACACGCTTTGGCATCACAGCAGTGAATTCCAAGCAGCTGCCCCAACTCATGTGCAGAGGTGGTCTTCGCCACTCACACTGGCATCTATCCAGACATCCCCAGCCAATCTGGCCAAAGGACAGGGACATGACAGTCCCTTTCTAGCCACAGCTCAACAGTAGTGTCCATTCTTCAGTCTTGCTGGAACTGTCTATTGCCTTAAGGGTGGGAGGAGATTGGAATCTGTCTCCTTTTCAGCTCAGCACTGGATGCTGGTTCCAAAGAAGCTAGTAATTTAACGAGGACAGAGTGGCCATCTGGATCTGCACTGAAGACCTTTCAAGTTTTGCCCACTTTATGCCCCACATCTCAGGGCAGAAAATTCTGCAAGACCCAGAGCAAAAAGGGTAGCCGGAGTGATGGCTGGGCAAGATAAGAGCCAGTAGCACACTGCAAGATCAGAGTACATTCAAGAAAGGGAGAGGGGCATGCAGCAAGCTGTAGCCCCAATTCACAGTCTAGGGGACATGCTGAGCCTGAAGGATACAGCCAGGCTTGCTAGTGTGGTCTGGCACCTCACATGATGGGGTCCCACTGGTTGTGGTTCCTATGCGATGAGTTCCTGCCCTGTTGTGGCCCCTGTTCCTGAACTGAGGCCAGGTTTCATCTCAGTGCCGCAGTCCTGAGGAGCACCACGCTGGCCGGCCAGCCAGGCCACAGTCCTCAGCGCCTCTGGGTTCCACAGGAAGGCCCCAGGGAGCCATCGTCACTGGGAGGGAAGAGCAAGGGAAGAGAGGCTGCATTCTGCGGGGAGAGACTCAGGGAGGAACTACCATGGGCTTGGAAGGAGCTTTGGCCCAAAATATTGCGGTGCCAAAAGGAATAGGACATGTTTCTGAAAAACAACAACAGA
Source organism: Indri indri (assembly GCA_004363605.1). Classification (NCBI taxonomy): domain Eukaryota; kingdom Metazoa; phylum Chordata; class Mammalia; order Primates; family Indriidae; genus Indri; species Indri indri. The sequence continues at coordinate 31,119 of RJWJ010013983.1, read as the reverse complement.
TTTGTCCCTATTTTAAAAAGAGAATATTGTTGCTGCTGCTTGTTTTTTTTTTTCTTTTTAAGACAACTCACATTTAAAACGTGAAGGGGCTAGGGAGATGTAGTCCACCTCTGATCCTTGACAGGCACCAGGAGGCCTCAGTCTCACACCAGCTTCTGCTCTCGGGGCCTGGGCTCCAGCCACACGAAGCAAGGGCAGGGTGGGGAGAGCAACTGCTCTGCTTTCCCCACACCAGGTCCTTCTCCCCACAAAACCAGAACACACGTGAGAAGAAGTCCAAAGACTAAAGTGCAGAGAACTCCACGGAGTGGGCAGCCTGGTATTAGAGCACTCCGAGAAGGAATGAGGGCCGGGTGGGGGGTGGCCAGCCCAGAGCTACAGCTGTGGAACAATCGTTGATCCCTGTGAAGTGAGCCCACAGGGCACAGTCCCCTTCCCCTTGGGCCCTGTTGATACTTCTATCTGGGACTGTCCACTATCAGCAGCTCTCTAAGGAAAAGTCCCAATCCCAAAGATATGGTCCGTGAGGGGAGAAAACTTGCACGACACCCCTGGTTGGTAATGACTAGTGAACATGAAGGGAACAGAAGGTGGCAGGAGGGGAGACAGTGCATTATGTAAAATCAATGAACCTCAGGTTTGGAGAGCAGGGATACACGGACAACCCTAAAGGCAGAGTCTCTCCTGGGAAGTTTTGGTGACGATGGTCAGGATCCTACCAGTGAGGCCTGCTGGGGAAAGGGGCTCCTCTGGGTATGAGAGGAGCTGCAGAGTCGGGGAGGGCTGCCAAGGAAGAAAGCCCATGGTGGGCACTAGGGCGTGTAGGCCGGGGGCGGCTGGAATTGGTTGATGACCTCATACTCTGCTGGGTAGGGCTCATTCTCCTCCATCTCGGAGAGTAGCTCCAGCGCCTGCTCCTCTTCCTCTGTCGGGTAGTGGCGCAGGAGGTTGGCTGCTGTGGCCAGGATTGAGGCCCCGCCGGCTCCTGCCACCAGATAGAAGCTAACGGCAAAGGTGACATAGACCTGGGAGCCATGGTACTTCTTATGTTGCTGCTGCTGGGCCAGGATGAGTTCAGAAGCCCAGTAAGAGAAGCCGATGACGGTGGCACACTGTAGGACTAGGGGACAGAGGACAGCACAGAAGGCAGATTAGCAGGCACCCTGCAGTGAGGATGCTTTAGGAACCAATCACAGCCTCTCTACCCAAAACCCCAGACCCTGCAAGGAGGAGCTCCCTTGGCCAGAGATTCTTGGCCTGGGACCCCATCTAGATCAGATTCTCTCTGTCTTAAGTACTTGCATTTGGGATACTAAAACCACTGGATGTTTTGGGTACTTAAAAAGAATAGATAAGGTCATGCAGTTTGGGAGCTGGAGTTGGCACCACCACAAATGAGATCGACACACCAGCCTGGTCATGAGGGAGGCGTGCAGCCACGTACAAGCAAGGGAAGGCTGGTCTGCAGGGAGGCAGGAAGGTGGCGTGGAGAGAATCCCACCACGAACCATGGGAGACACGGGGAGACAGCCTGGTTCCTTCTTTGCTCATTCCAGGCACTGAGCTCAGCTGGGCTTCAAATGCCACTTTTAGAGAGCCTTGAGATTCCTTGTGGAATTCTAAGAACATTTTCCCTCTCTACAGCTGGGCTGAGTGCACTTGTGATCCTGGCAAGGGTACATGCAAATGACTAAAGCAAGCTGTTAACACACCCTAATGCTCTATGAAAGGCTAGAGCTTTTTACATGAGCACCTGGAACAATGTCTGCTCATAGAAATCCGAGTCCCCACCTGCAACTCCAGACTGTGTGCACCACCTGGTAGCAGTTCCTCCCCCACAATGAGCAGGCCCTGGGCTTACCGGTTAGGATATGGGCAAAGGCGTAGCGACGGGTGATCTTCAGGGCTGGATGCTTGGGCCCAAAGACATCCAGAAGGAATGCAGAGAGACTACATAGGATGCCCAGGAAGCAGAAGGCAGCAATGACCCGCAGGAGCAGCACTGTCTGGGGATTCATGCAGAAATCTGTGGAGGGAGAAGCAAACTTTCAGGGTGCCAAGTAACACCCTGGTGCACAAAGTCCTCACCCAGGAAGGAACTCAATCCCCCCTCCACCACAGTCCTGGGGAGCCAGGTGAGTAGTGGAGAACCCTGTTTTAGCTCCTACTCCTGGCTTGTCTGCAAAGGAGCTGGAACAACCTCCACATTAGGAGACAGGAACCCTGGATCACTGTTCCCCTGTACCTCAAGTCCTTCTCTTTCCAACAAGACTAGTCTAAGTGCAGGATTCCACTTTGTTGTACTTGCCATGCTCTTCTATTTTTAAAGATCCTGACAATTAACCTGTCATGTTAACCCATTCTGCTAAAGGATGCTTTGGGCTGGCAGGAAAAGCCTGACTTCTAAGCTGAGACAGCCAGAAAGGCTAAGGCCAGAGATCAATTAATGCTGATTCCCCATTTACTCACTCATTGTTCCAAAAAGTAGTTCAACTTGAAGACACTAAGCTAAGTGAAATAAGCCAAACATACAAAGACAAATATTATATGATTACACCCATATCAGATGCCTAGAATAGTCAGATTCATACAGACAGAAAGTAGAGCAGTGGTTGCCAGGGGCTGGGAAGACAATTTTTCCAGGGATGGGGGCACAGAGCTCAGGTGGGGATACGCAGCCTGGTTCCTAACAGGCTGTGGCCTGGAGGTGGGGACCGTAGATTTAATGTGTACAGAGATTCAGTTTGGGATGACAAAAAACTTCCAGAAATGGACAGTGGTGATGCTTGTACAACAGTGTGAACACGCTTAATGTCATTGAACAGCACACTTAAAAATGGTTAAAATGCTAATTTTTATTTTACCACAATAATAAAATTAAATAAAGAAAAGGGGAAAAAAGAAGTTGAGGCAATTCAGAGAAATACATAACTACAAGAATGTATCAAATACATTAGGAAAGATGGAGCACTGCACCGTCACATTTATTTTTACTCCCTCCCTGAACCCTACCAGAACAAAAGAACACAATTTTTTTTAAAAAGCATAAGCCCACACAAGAGAAAGGGAGGTGCAAAACAAAATTCTGAAAACTGGAAGGTAAAGGGACTCAGCGCTACCAGGATGACTGAGCAGACTCAACAGAGCTGAAGGTAAGCCAGCAGTGGGAAAAGCTAAGCAGCAACTAGATGTACGCCACAAAATCCCCAAAAGACTAAGAAATTAACAGCACCAAAGGGTGCACACGCTACCAAAATAAGGGAGTAAATCAAGGAAGAGGAAGATGCTGAAACAGGAGACAACACTCAAGGAGTCCCCAAGGTCATGGTGAAGGGAGATTCCAGGATGACAACCATGTACCAGACACACAGAGCAACTTGTATTTCCTTCCAGTACTTTAATATAGTATTTTTTTACAATTTCAATTAGACAACACTGTCAATCTCCTTTGATAGCTATGCAAACTGCCATAGCTTCCAGAAGGATACAATAGAATAAAGGCTGATGTAAAAAGAAACCAGGCCATGATTAAGTATTCCAAGTCTTAATAAAAGTAGGAAATGAGCCTTAACTTCCTCATCCTCTCCTTTTCTTGCCATTGGCAAGCTTTCATTTAGGCCATGGGTTACCAAGTGATTTAGGAAAATTTGGAAAGAGCTCAGGCTATAGACTCCTTTCCTAAACTTGATCCCAGGCTGTGTAAGGTGGTGATCACCAACCTCTAACGCACATCCAAACCACTGGGGTGCTAGGTGAAAGCATGTTCTTAGGCCCCCAGAGAGTCTGAGAGTGCTGAATCCTAACCACTAGACCACCAGGGAGCATAATTCAATTTTTTTTTTTTTTGAGACAGAGTCTCACTCTGTTGCCCTGGCTAGAGTGAGTGCCGTGGCGTCAGCCTAGCTCACAGCAACCTCAAACTCCTGGGCTCAAGCAATCCTGCTGCCTCAGCCTCCCGAGTAGCTGGGACTACAGGCATGCGCCACCATGCCCGGCTAATTTTTTCTATATATTTTTAGCTGTCCAATTAATTTCTTTCTATTTTTAGTAGAGACGGGGTCTCGCTCTTGCTCAGGCTGGTCTCGAACTCCTGAGCTCAAACAATCCGCCCGCCTCGGCCTCCCAGAGTGCTATGATTACAGGTGTGAGCCACCGTGCCCGGCCCGTAATTTAATTTTTTATTAGGTTATTAAGTATGAAATGTCTGATTTCCTTAAGTACTAAGTTTGATATCTCTGACATTTCACCTTGACACTTCTTGTTTTATTTTTATTGTGAAGGTAAATCCTCAGTCTTGCAAATGCACATTTTGGCTTGTGATTATATTTCAAATTTTTTTAGAGCAATTTTTGTGAAACCATAGATAAGTCAAAAATTCGTGTTATTTTCTAATATGAGTTCCATCATGGAACCAATGCAATGCAGACAGCTCAAAATATCAACAAAGTGTTTGGGAAAGATGTAGCTAATGAATGCACAATACACTGATGGTTTGAGAAGTTCTGTTCTGATGATTTTAATCTTGAAAATGAGCCACATGGGTGACCTGAGACCAAGGTGGACAATGATGAGCTGAAAGCTGTAGTGGAAGCGAATCCATCTCAACCTACACATGAATAAGCAGCAAGGTTTGATGTTGCTATTCCAACAATATTGGAACATTTGAAACAAATAGGCAAGGTAAAGAAGCTGGATAAATGGGTTCTGCGTGAATTAAACAAGCATCAGCAGAGAAATCTTCTCCAAGCTTGCCTTTCTTTGCTGTCATGACATAAAGGTGAACCATTTCTACATCATATTTTTAGGTGTGATGAAAAATAGGTTCTTTTTGGCAATCACAAGCATTCAGCACAATGGTTGGATAAAGAGGAAGTGCTGAAACACAGTGCAAAACCAAATAGCATCAGAAAAAGCTAATGGTGTCTGTTTGGTGGTCCAGCGCTGGTATTATCCACTACAGCTTCATGAAACCTGGCCAATGAATTACAGCAGATATCTACTGCAACCAGTTGGATGAAATGATGAGGATGCTTGTGACTGAGCAGCCAAGATTGGTCAATAGAGACAGACCAATCCTCTTGCAAGACCACATGTCGCAAAAACAACGCTGCTCAAGCTACAGAGCTGGACTTGGAAACTCTCTGTCATCCACCATATTCACCACACCTTGCACCAACTGACTACCACTTCTTGGAGGCTTGGGACCACTTCTTGCAAGGAAAAATATTCAATTCTCAACAAGCTGTGGAAAACACCTTTGGCAATTTCATTGCCACTCACTCTCCAGGCTTCTTTGCTGCTGGCATAAACAAGCTACTGTTAAGATGGCAAAACTGTGTCGATAGTTTAGGCACATACTTTGATTAATTGTACTGCTTCTTGTTTGATATATAGTAAACAATGCTTTTGATTAGAAATTGGACATTTCATATTTAATGACCTAATTTTTTTTTTTTTGGTAGAGATGAGGTCTCACTATGTTGCCCAGGCTTGTATTGAATTCCTGGCCTCAAGCGATCCTCCTGCCTCAGACTCTCAAAACTCTGGGATTACAGGCGAGCTACCTCACCTGGGAAGTCTGAGTTCTAGGTCTGGAGCAGAGCTCAGGAATCTGAATTTTTAACAAGCAGGCCAGGTAACACCCATGCATGTGGTCCAAGCCCTACACTTCAAGAAACACTGGTCCCAGACCTCAGAGGAAGGTAGACAGAGGAAGGAAAGTCCAAGAACCTGGGGAGGGCGCCTAATCTCAACAAAGCTGACTCAAGCCAGCAGATGCTGGCATCATGGGGTCTTGGGCAGAGGGTGGCCCTGGGCCTTTGTGACTGAGCATGCATACCCTGTGTCAGGCTCAGAATTCACCAAGCAGATGCTGGCTGGGCCCAGATGGAGGCTCATATACCCCCGTCTGGGCTTTGGGTCACCCACCAAGCCACCCTCAGAGCTATCTGTCATGATCTCTTGTCTGCTGACCATCTGTTTTGGGCCCAAGCATCCAGCCTGGGTAACTGCCTACTGCCAGGAAGCTTGCCTGTGTGTGAGCTCTGCCAGCAACCGAGACCAGCCTTCATTTAATCTAGTCTGCATAGCCTTAGCCACCGCACAGGGCCTCACTGAAAGAAAAGCTCTAGGAGACAGGGGCTATCTCCTGGCTTTATTTTGAATACTGTTAAAAGTTCTCCAAGATAGTTCTTCCGAGATAGTTCTTCTTGGGGTCCACATGGCGTGTGGCAGTGATGGGGCAGGACAAAAGTGTTTTTCTAGTGCTTCCAAGAATAACCTGCCAGAGGTCACACGCTGCTCTGCAACAGGCTGTGTCTGATTCCACTTGCATTACTTAATGCAGCCAGGCGCTCAGAGTGAAAACAGTAATATGTGGGGGCTTCAAAGAGACTATTTTCTTTCTTTGTCTGGATGTTCATTTTATTATCCTTAAAAATGTAAATCCATTATATACACTACTATACGTCTTATGTTTCATAATACATTTAATAAGGAAGACGCGCACAAGATAAAAAGCTTCAGAGAGGATGTCCCTTCCCTTCCAGATGTCCATCTGCCCCTCCTCGGAGGCAAACATTGTTGGAGGTGACTTGCATACCCCTCCAGGAATGGCCTGTGCACACAGATGGGTCAAATGTTATCTCAGTTAATCCTCACTGCCACTGTGGGGAATTTATCACAGAGCTTGGATGAGGAATCAGAGGCTCTAGGAGCTAAAGTGACTTCCTTCGGGCCACACAGTGCAGAGCTAGATTAGAAATCCGGGTCAGGCTCCCCTGCACTGTGCTGCTTGGAATCACTAAGCACCAGAGTTAATTACTTCATGTTTCCCTGGAGATAGTCAATCAAATCCTAAAGCCTTGTATGTGAATGAAGGGTCAAAAGCCAATATGAATGCTGTCAGAGGCATCCTCAGAGCCAGCAGCTGCTGAGCTCACTAGAAGACTAGCTCGAAGCAAAAAATCTCACAAAAAAGCAAAAAAGGAAAGTCCAAGAACGTGGGGAGAGGTCTTGCTATGTCATTAAGTGATGAAAAGTGCTCATGTAAAGAATTATTGGGCAAAACCTGCTTGGTAGGGTATCTAAGCTTCTATAGCACTATAGCCATCAGAGAGACCAGCTCTTGGAAGTGGTTGGGACACCAGAAAGGCTCTGGACCTGGTGCCAAATCCTAGGTATACTACAGACTACGTGTTACCTTGAGCAAGTCGCTTGACTGCCCTAGACCTCTGCTCTCTCATCATTCAAATGAAAGCAGTAATGTCCACCCCTCCCACCACAGGTAGGCTGGGAGCTGACACCAGGCCTGTGAAAGAGCAGCCACCCGCACTGTTACTGCCCCACTAACTGGGGGCCACAGTGGCATCACCCCGGCGTGTCTGTCTTTCTAATTAGACTTCGTTGACCACACACATCAGCCAATGTGGGCCAGAGAAGAAGCCTGCTAAAGCCAGATGAAGGGTCTGCCCCACCAGAGTGACGATATGGTACAAAGAAGTAGCTTTTGGCCCAAAACTCAAACAGGTTTTCTTTCATCGTAACTGTCTTTCTCCACTCCAAAGCTGTGAGCAAATCCTCAGGGTGGGTGGGAAAGCCAAATGTGAACTCCCTTTGGCTGATGCTAATGGATACCCTGGGAGCTGGTCCCATATCACAGGTGCTCTTTCATCAGAGGGTCTCAGAACACACAGGAAAAACAGGCGTAGTTATCCCAGACACACTCAGAACCCAGTTGAGAGACTCTCTTGAGGGTCAGTATCTCAATACCTCTCTCTCCTCCTTTCCTAGACATCATATGGCAGGGAGGGCCACAAACATTTGCTCCCTAGAGGATTGCTGGAGAAACAAAATCCCGAAGGTTATGTATGTATAATTTTATTGGTGGGAGAGAAAAGGCACATCAGGCAGGGTCCTAACTTTAAATTCAAGCCAGTGATGCAGTCCATAACGCCCTGGCCAGACCCAGAACACAGCCTATCCTCCACTTGTGCCCTGGCCTGTTTATTTTGGTAAACATTGCTTGACTGTGCTCTCTAGTCATCAGGGAAGAAGGCAGCTGCTATGTAATAGGATCCCAAGGAATTGACTTTGCTCAAGGTCACTGGTGAGTCACTGGGCTGGATTTGTTTTGAAGGCCCCAGCTCTTCCTGTCTACCTGCCCACTGCTCTAACCTCTCCTGACCCAAACACGCTGCAGGAAGGCAGGCTAAAGTGGCTTCTCACCAGCTCCCTGATTCTGTCCCCTCTCCCTCCCTCCTCACTGGAGTTAGAAGCACTTTCCCTAATCCCTCTCTGTATGTATCCATCCATCTGCTAGGCCTGTGCCACTGTGAGTTTTTTAGCTTCTAGATAGGCCTCTGACAGGGCCCTCTAGTGCCTGGCCGGGTCATCCCACAGATACTAATGAACCTAATAGAGCTACCTCTGAGGACAGGCCCCGCAGGACTTCGCAATGCCAGCTGCATCAGTCACCACCCCTCAGGTGCATGGGCCCTCCCTGGAAGGCCCATGATCTTCCAGTGGCTGTTGCCAATTGTGATTCACTTCAATTCTAATCCAAACTTCCTCTTTCTCGAAAGATGCTTCTTGGGGCTGTTGCCAGCGCTGCCCTTTGCTGGTCACAGTTGGGAGACAGAAAGGGTCTGGGGCTCAGAAGCAATCATTATCTGGGGTTCCCTCCCCAGAGCCGCTAGAGATCTGAATATATCTCTGGACACAGGCCCAGGCTGAACAGCTGTGTGAGAAGTAGGCACCCCCTGGTGAGGCTGAGGGGAGAATCCAGGAGGGGACCTTTGGAGCCAGCTGGCATTGGCTAAAGCCTCTGAAGCTCTGTGAATGACAGTGGGAAGGTGAGTAGCTTTACCTCAGATTCACCAACTTGAGCTCCAACACTGAGGGAACAAGATTATGGTAAAAAGCACAGCTGTGGCTGGGCTTGTGATAAAACTCAGCTAGAATAGGGAAGTGATAAGCCTTGGGCAACTCAGATGGGAAAAAAAAGAAACTTGGTGTGCACTGAGGCGTTGTGGCAAGAGTATGGACTTTGGAGTCGATGCCACTCGGACTAGCTGTGTGATCCTGAGCAAATTACTTAACCTCACTGACTGGAGACCTTTGTGAAGTGGGGCTAATGACAGTACCTACCAAATAAAGATGCTGTCTAGAAGAAACTAAAAGCAGGCATGGAGAGTGCTTAGCATAATGCTAACACATGGCACTCAGGCAGGGGTGAGAAATGGTAAGGCTGCTCTGAGCCTGGGGCCTACCCACTCCCCTCACCTGCAGAGAACTGGCAAGGGCTGTTCTCCCTCCGGAAGCATCTATATGCACCACATCTGTGTGCGAAAGCTCTGCTCCCTCCTGAGATGGGGAATAAATACCCTAGCTTCCAGGGCCTCTGTGAGGCCCTAAGGATCAGCACAGTCACACAAGATACCATGTGTCTGAGGGCCCGCTGGGTATCAAAAAAGCAACAGGTACAGAGAGAAGGGAGAGGAGACATAGTCAGTGACCTTCTGATTCCTCACCTTCTTCTATGGTAGATCATCTGCCCTCAACTCTCCCATTGATGGGCACAAAGTATTCCTAGTTTGCAACGGCCAAGGAGATGGCCACAGGCCAGCGGGTAGAAACCATACATGGGTTAAGATCTCTAAACATGTGAGCAAATATACCAATAAAGGTTAAGGAAACACGCTTTGCCAAAGACAAAATTTGGTCTGAATAATTTCTTAGAAAGGATACATACATATGTGAACAAAGGAAAACCTGCATCAAAAATTTATTTTTATTTTTAACATGCCTTTGACAAGGATGCACACCAAGTGGAATGACCGTAGATGGTTCCTTATGACAGCTGAAGTAAAACAAAGGATAAAAACCATAAATGAGACAGCACCATTTTATACTGGCATCAACAGATGTGAGGTAGTCTCAGCTATGCCACCCCAACTGGGTAGCCTTGAGGAGATCATTTCACTTTTCTGGGCCACAGTTTCCTAGACCTCTGAAATAAGAATGTGGGGTCACATAATGGAGGGAGAGATTGCCTCTTCCTCCATTATGTGAATTTTATGAGCCCCCCTCCCCACTGCCAGGGATGATCGGCAAAGGGGAGCATTGGGAACTCACTCCTAGTTTGTGGGTGAGTGAATTCTTGAAACACCACGGGATCAACTGCAAAAGCCTGCATGAAGCAGAGGGAACGTGGCAGCTACGCTTCAAAGAAGGCAAGTCTAGGGCGATGTGCTGAGGGGAAGACCATCCTGACTCACTCAAACCTGATGCCCACTGCACCATCAGTTACATGCTTGAGAAAAAGCTGCATATCACAAGGCCTCCATCATGTGTGTAACTTTGGTTTTAACGAGCCAGTCCAGCAAAGGATATCATCACTGTGTAACCCAGAAACAAACCAGAAGCTCCCAACCTGTTCCCCACAAAATCACTCTAAAGCCTCTAAAATGAAAGAGAGATGCAATACAGTAAGAGAACATTCAGAGAAAGAAAGACATTATTAGGCCACAAGGATGACGCTTTTCAGCCTAGACCTGCAGAAGTAGTATATGATCCAATACAGAGAGAGGAACTTGGCCCTTTTCATCAAATCCAGTGTGCAGATATCTAACAGGAAGTGTTCTGATATGTGGGCAGTAAACATCTGGAATGTGTCACAGCCAGTGAATAGAAAGGGAGGAAATATGAAGACCTTCAAGATGGTTCAAAAGACCTAAGGGGTGATGAACAGTTTTGTTACTAGGGACTGTTTGGGGCACTGACCTTTTTTAGGGTAGAAACCAGGTGGTGCAGTCCTGCCCTCACACCACACAGCCTTTACCTCACTTCTGGAGACAGAACTGGTCGGGATGAATTATGGGACTCCCTGGAACTCTCCTATAGGCTTTAGCTGTCTATCTGGCTGGGAAGCATGACAATGAACAAAGCAACCTTACTTCAGTCAGGCACGCTTGTAATGGTTCCAAAAGCCAAATTCCAACTGTTTTACTGAAAGTGGCAATGGAACTGATTTCTGATTACCTAAAATGCCATAGACCCCCTTTTTCTCTAATAAAAATACAATTACCATAGAACACTAAACTATCTTTTAAAACCTAGTCATATTAAAAGTTCCTGTTCCTCCACTAACCAGTCTGCAGCAAAGAAACTTTCCCGTATCCCACAGCTTCCTTAGAAGGGGACAGCTAATTGTGACACCCAGCACCTTCATCTATTCTTAATACACAGCGCTCTTCCTCCGGCAGAATCCTAAAATAGCAGCAGTCTGGATTAGCAGGGCTGTGAGGAGTAGGTGCTTAGCTGAATAACATCAGAATTAATGAGCGGCCGGACCCCAAACAGAGCCACCTGGTGGGCATGAACACCAGGCAGGAATGGGGATGTTTCCTTCAACCAAGTGCCTGCCCCTCGCTATCTTAGCTTCAGCCCACACCACATTCTGGCCCCCACCGAGACCTACAGGGGCGGCGCGCAGTGCCCTCACCTTTCAGCAGGTCCGGATGCACGTACCCCAGCACGTCTGAGACCCCCAGCTCCTGGCGGGAACAGGTGCCTCCGTGGATGTGCAACCAGGCAGGCTCGGCGAGGGCAGTGCACAGCGCCGTGATGGACAGGGCGCCAGGCAGGGCCGAGGCCAGACTACGCTCCGGCTGCTTGGGCAGAGCGCTGCCTCCCGGGCTCCTCCGCCGGCGCCCGCCGGGCAGCCCTGCGCCTCCGGGGGCGTACATGCCCGGGGCCGCCCGCCGTCACTCCGCGGTCGCTGCTGGTCGCCGCCGACCTCTGCGGGGCGCGCAGAACCTGCCTGTCCCGGGCGAAAAAGAGCGATGCTCTGGGCTCGCAGCAGGTGAGGCCAGCGCGGGGCTGTCAGGGCCGACACCGGAGAACGGGGGGTTGGGACCTAGGGCTGAGAAGGAGACGCGAGGGCTGCGGCGACGGGAGGGCGGGGGTGGGGGACTTTGGAATGGGGCTGCAGGACGAGAACCCGGAGAGGGCCGCGGGCCAGATGGGGTCTGGACAGATCCGGGCGGGGGCGGAGGTACTGGAGATCGGCTGCTGGTGGCGAAGATACCCGCTCCGGGGTCTCGGCCAGAGGGTGCTGAGGGACAGAGAACCAGGCTGGGCCGCTGGGATCGGGGACGGGTGACCTGGGACCGGTGCTTTGGGGTGCGACCTGTGCGGAGAAAGGACTCTCCCCACGCCGCCCACCGTTCCTCACCGGTCAGCAGTCCTCAGGGCTGGGATGGCGCCGCTCTGCCCTGTCAGGGGCTTCCCAGCTGCCGGGGGCCGAGCGATTCCAGGCCCCAAACCCGCAACGCCCGGACCGACCCGGACCCTATGCACTTCCGGCTTCCTCCTGCTCTGCCTCCGCCTCCGCCTCCCCGGGTCCCCGCCTCCTCCCCGTCGCGTCACAGCCTGGGCGGTGCCGCCGGCTCTGCGCAGGGGCTCACGGGACTAATAGTTCGAGGCGGTGCCGCTATACTTTCTGCTGGAGAGTGAGGGGAGCGACTACAACTCCCAGGGGGCCGCGCGGCTGTGGCCGCGGGCACTTTAGTTCCCAGGAGAACCCGGGCCCTCGGGCGGAAGCGGGAGCCTCAGGCGGCCGCGGAGCCCGAGGTGGGCGTCGCGGAGACTTGCGCGGTGGGATCCGCTGTTGGCGCGGCTGACCTTGCCTATCTCTTCCTCACCCTGCGCCGGGCCGCCATGAAAGACTCGCTGGTGCTTCTGGGCCGTGTCCCGGCGCACCCAGACTCTCGCTGCTGGTTCCTGGCCTGGAACCCCGCGGGGACCCTGCTGGCTTCGTGCGGTGGCGACCGGACAATCCGCATCTGGGGCACAGAGGGTAAGGCCCGGCCTGGCTGCGCGAGGCCCGCCTCTGAGGCCTCCGCGTGCGCGTAGTGTGAGTGCTCAGTCTGCCGGGGAGGTCGACCCTGAACCGGGTTACCGGCCGAGGGAGAAGAGGCGACCTTCGAGTCACGTTAGACACTCTGAGAAGGAATTTTCAGGCAAAGAAGTTGGCAAGTATTGGAAGGCAAGCAAAAACGTCAACAGACAGGCTGGAACTGTTGAGGGAATAGCGATGGTTGCTGAGGCAGGAAAATGGGGAGAGAAATGTGATAGGAAAGTAGGCTACAGAATAACTTGCAACTGGACTGTGAGGTTCAAATTTTATCCCGAGGACATTTTGGGAGTCATTGGCAGTTTAGAAGGATGCCTCCAGAAGTAGAGTTAGTTACATCTTTGTTGTTTAAAAAACATGTTAAATACACCGATTGAGCTTTGGGCCCCAGCTTGGCCTCCAATACTACCACCCACCACCCACCCCCACCCCCGTTATTGAATGGCTCGTTGGTGCTTTGCACCTTCTTGCACACCCAGCTCCAGAGCCTGGCCTGCCCTCTGCTTTTAGGTGATAGCTGGATCTGCAAGTCTGTCCTTTCTGAAGGCCACCAGCGCACCGTACGGAAGGTGGCCTGGTCTCCTTGCGGTAATTACCTGGCTTCTGCTAGCTTCGATGCTACCACTTGCATTTGGAAGAAGAACCAGGATGACTTTGAGGTAACTAGGCTGGATGGGACCAGGATTGTTGCCTGTTTGCTCTCCTGGGCTGGTTCAGGAACCTCAGCCATCCTGGGCCAGTTGGGTTATACCCACGAGAAGGACCCCAGGAGTCTTAGTTGCCATTAATTCTCATCCCTCTTCCCTTTTCACAGTGTGTAACCACTCTTGAGGGCCATGAAAATGAGGTCAAGTCGGTGGCTTGGGCCCCATCTGGCAACCTCCTGGCCACCTGCAGCCGAGATAAGAGCGTGTGGGTCTGGGAAGGTGAGTCCAGGTGGAATTGGGAACCTCCGGACAGACATCCCCCTCTGTGTGGCTAACAGGGTTGGCTCTTGGGTTCCTTTCTTCTTTTCTTCCACAGTTGATGAAGAGGATGAGTATGAATGTGTCAGTGTCCTCAACTCCCATACACAGGATGTCAAGCATGTGGTTTGGCACCCAAGCCAGGAGGTAAGAGGCAAGATCTCTTAGGGGGAAGGAACTCTGATGTGGAGGCTTGTGCCCAGCACTCCTCTGCTTTTCAGCCTTGACCTGACTTTCATAGGGATCTCTATCCGTGACCAAAAAACATTAGTCCCTTTATAAAAACAGACCCCTAGGACTGTCCTATCTTGGCAGGAAGAGGTATTAGAACCACAGGCACTTCCTGGGCCATACAGGCAAGTGCTGGGTCTCCTTTTCCCTTCCCTCAGCTATTAGCCTCTGCCAGCTATGACGATACAGTGAAGCTCTACCGGGAGGAAGAGGATGATTGGGTATGCTGTGCTACTCTTGAGGGCCATGAATCCACCGTGTGGAGCTTGGCCTTTGACCCCAGTGGTCAGCGCCTGGCGTCCTGCAGTGATGACCGGACCGTGCGCATCTGGCGCCAGTATCTACCAGGCAATGAACAAGGTGAGGGTCCAATAGTGGAGCTCCAGAGGTTTATAGTCAGCTAAGGGACATTTGTGAATCGTATCAAATTGGGGTAAAAAGATGCGCCACAAGAGGGCACCAGATTGAGTGCTGGAAGAACCAGGAAAGCTTTGTGGACAGAGCCATTTCATCCAAATTTAAAAAGTTATGTAGGATTTTAACATGAGATTTTTTACATGAGAATTCCAGGTAAAAAGCCAACAGTGAGTAAAGGCATTGGTGTTGAGAATGCCTAGACTTATGTAAGGAATGGTGATTCATTTAGATGGGATGTAGTATATAAAGGGTTTGAGAAGGAATAAAGTGGGTTGGGTTGGCTGATGGGTGGCCTTCAAAAGCAGACTAACTAGCTAGATACAGTCTGCAGCAGAACAGGAACATTTTCTTCTCAGAATTCTGCTTTAGAAAGGCCAGTCTGGCCAGTGTGTAAGGCACATCAACAAGGACGGGGACAAAGGAATGGAGACACAGACTCTTAATTAATTGAAAGCGGGGATGAGGGAGGGCTCACTCTGCAGTGGTTCAATTACTGTCCTGAGATGCCTGGGACATGGAAACATCTTAAGCTTAAGAGAAGTCTGTCCTGCAGGGGTGGCATGCAGCAGCTCTGACCCCAGCTGGAAATGCGTCTGCACTTTGTCGGGCTTCCACTCCAGGACCATTTATGACGTTGCTTGGTAAGACGTCCACCCCCATCTCGCCCCCCACCCCATAGCAGAGATTTCAGAGAAGTCATGACCTATGCTGCACTCTGCCACCTTGAAGGAGTGCACGGGAATTAAGAGCAACCACCCCCATTTCTTTAGATCAGGCCTGACTCTACTGTGCTGGCTTAGAGCTGGCTGGCCTGGGATGCACAGGAGCAGGGAACAGACTTAGACCTAAGCTTGCACCTGGGTTAAGATCCCAGGCTGTAAGGGCATCATACTATTCAGAAATGACTTTGTGGATTCACGGCTTGGGTATTTATGGTTTGCTAACACTGATTCTGCCCTCATGCAGGCCAAAAAAGCTGCACCATTTATATAGCAGAGTATTTCAGAGGGCAGTTCCAGCCCTTAGAATTTATCCCTAGGAAATAATTGGAAACAATGAAAGCACTGATATATGTACCCAAGCTTGCTTTGTATTAGCAAACATGTAGAAACAACCCATTTACTCGACAAAAGTGAACTTAAATAAATGCAGTAAAACTCAATAGCCTATTAGGTCACTGTTTGATGAAAAGGGTTAAGAATACTTCATGACATGGGAAACTGCTTATGCTAAGAGAGAAAAGTGCAGTTCAGAACTGTATGTCATTTTTTAGGGTAAGTATGTGAGGGTGGGGGGACTAGATGGAAGCACCCAAAGCCTTAGGTGGGTGATGTTTGTGGCTCTGTATTAGGGAAACTCAGAGACTTTTAGCTGAGGCATGAAGTTTGGGAAGAGAACAGGCCGGGAAATGTAGAACAAACCTTTCCTCCCTAATTAGCCAGTTTGGGGAGGCAGGAGCCACCTACATTACCCACTGATGTGCATCTTCCTTCCAGGTGTCAGCTGACAGGGGCCCTGGCTACAGCTTGTGGGGATGATGCCATCCGAGTGTTTGAGGAGGATCCCGGCTCAGATCCTCAGCAGCCTACCTTCTCCCTGACAGCCCACTTGCGTCAGGCTCATTCCCAGGATGTCAACTGTGTGGCCTGGAACCCCAAGGAGCAGGGGCTCCTGGCCTCATGCAGTGATGATGGGGAAGTGGCCTTCTGGAAGTATCAGCGGCCTGAAGGCCTCTGAGCTGCCTTGACTTTGGACAGGGTAATGGTTCCCCAGAAAATGTCGTAAGACTTTGCCAGGCCCTGAAAGGACCTGGAGGAGCATCCTTGACCTTCATTTAACTTGGCTGGCTTCTATTCGGACTTGGGTAGAGGTGCGAACCACAGAACTTTCCCCTCCTTAGACCTGAGGGCCTTAGTAAAGGGCTATAGAACATCAGGACATTGTTACTGTGCCACAGATTTAGCTTTAGGTCAGTGTTAAATTTGGGGGGAGGAGTGAATATACTATTTGTAATCACTATATATATAACATGGGGGGTATTTGTCTCAGAGCTTACTGAAGTTGTTAGCTTTATAAAAATAATCCAGCTGAGTCTCAAGTCCTATTTTATAAAGCATTCACAATTTAAAATATTTCCATGGTGAATCCTTGTCTGAAATAGGCCCTGCCTTCCCAATTTCTGGCTAAGTTCCTGTATTTAAAATATCCAGTCAATATTGAAGGAAATTTTTTTCTTAATGTAGGTTTGTTTAGAGTGAGGGACACCTCTACTTTCTCTTAGAAACCCTCACGTACCTCCTTGTGCCATTATGCTGTGATGGCAGCTGGGGATACAAGAAAAATAAATGGGGAAATCCTAAAGGGAGTTATTACTGGACGTAGGTTGTACATTCTCAACAGGGATACAAACTGGTTCTTCATTGGGGGGAGGGGTAAAATATCTTAGAGCCAACAGCTTGTGGCCCTGTAACAGCCCACAGCACATATTGCATATCTGTGGTATTACATTTTTTTCGTGGGGGTGATTAGGAAAAAGACATGTAATAAGGCTCTTTAGGGGAATGATAATGAAGAAAAGTTGAGAAACACTGCCATAGGCAATCAGTTCTTCAGTCTCAGGTTGTCTCTGACCATCGCTTCCAATTGAGTTTTGTTGTGAGGATGGCCCCCAAAGCTATAGCCTTAAGTTTTTACACTGTAGAAATCATGTATCTGAAGACTTTAGATTTCAGAACAACTGGGACAGTACCTAGAGTAGTGGTTCTCAAAATGCGGTGTGCAGATCCCTCAGAGTCCCAAGCCCCCCCCCCTTTTTTTTAAGGGGGGAGGGTCCGTGAGTTCACCTGTTGGCACCATGGCATGTATCAAGCTGGTGGCAACAAACTACTAGTCATAGTCTTCACTGCCTTGTACTCAGAATAAAAATATTGCCAACTTCACTTAGAAATGCCCTTGATAGAACTAGTAAAGATGATTACTTGTATTAAATGTTGACCCTAAAGAATACTTCTAACATTCTGAGAAAATGGGAAGCATACATAAAGCACTTGTGCTGCACGCTGAAGTGTGGCTGCCTTGAGGAAAAGCAGTTGTACAACTGAGCTGCAAGCTCAATTAGCTGTTCATGGCATACCATTTTTACTTGAAGGAACTAGCAAATTACGGTCTTTGGACTTGGCTATTTGGCTGACATTTTGGTAATGAAATGCATAGACATTTGGAAGAATTTTCCAAATGACCAATGCATGTTACAAAATCATTCACGGGTAAGAGATTCATTCAAAGTGTAAGACAGACCAGCAGGTTTTAAATGTAACAGAGTACAAGAATGCATTGATAAGGTTTCAGATCCACATTGCCTTTAAGAGACTACCACTTGTAGAGTCTTGGTATAGCATCAAAGAACAGCCACAATTACCTGAAAATACTGGATGTACAAACGTGTAAGAATCCAACTGTCTTTTATTAAGCCAGACATTAAAGAGATTTGCAAAATTATAAAATGCCACCCTTCTCCCTGGATTTGTTTTAGGAGTTATTTTAAAATAAATTAATTTTTAATATAGTAAATACAAATGGATATAACCTAGATAATAAAAGCTCTTTGGGCAGTGTCCAGAACTGAAAAATAAATTCCTGTGATTAAAAAAAGAACACACACACAAAAACCTCTTTTGGGTTCTTAATTTTTTGTAGTATAAAGGAGTCCTGAGATCAAATCATTTGGAAACTGCTGACTTAGGGAAACTGCCCTTCAGAATCATCTTTTGGTTTAGTGCACATTCCTAAAGAACAATAGAAGGCAAGAATTCAAAGAGAAAAATCTGAAGATCGTGATTACAAAATCAGTTTACCAAGACTGGGTCACATCCAGGTGGTACATTTTAACCCCCCTGCTGGTGCTGCATCCTGGGAAGGGACATTGCAGAATACGGATCCTGAGAAACCTCTAACCTGTGATCTATCCTCCAAGGTCCAGCATTGGCTCCTGCAGTAGTGCTGGTGTGTGGCTACCACTGCAGAGGGCGTTCAGGGTCATGCACCTGACTGAGGAGAAGCTGCCCACCAGCGTGCCCTCCTCCAGCCTGACTGAAATGGCTACAGGTAACAGCACAACTATAAGAGTTGGCTTGTCCTCCAGAAGGAATCATTACAACCAAGTTCAAGCTAAAAAAAAAAAAAAAAAAAAAAACAAATCTTTCTGGCCAAGCCCTTAGATTGGAGAAAGAACTTTTAATTTGGAATCACTGCAAAGACAAATGGTTTCACCAAGTTATTTTATTAGAATGTCTGACTCAAAAGGAAGTACCAGGAACATGCCTTAAAAATGTATTATGGTTTATTTGACGTGACACCCACAGACAATGGATCCAGAGTTTGCCACAGCAAAGGGGCAAAAGGGCAAAGTAAGTGGAGGTGGGCTGGGACAGCACTGGCCCTGACTGGCCAGCCAGGCTGATGGGACTAGTCTCCACGATCAAGATCCCTACAACTGTACATGTTTCTAATTCTGGCTCAACTCTCCTCTACCCAAGAGTAAATGCCTCAGGACTCAATCTGAGTCACTGTCCGTCTCAGCTTCTTTCACATCCACACTGAATTTGTACTCCTGGTCACATCCCATGTAAGCGTCACTCATGAAGTACAGAGTGTAGTTGTGGGCACCAGTGGCTGGGGCCACAAAGTCCAGTTTCACCTATGGAAAGCAGGCAGAAATCAGGACGAGCGTGGACACGAGTAGACTTCTCACCCTGTCCCACCTCCAGAACAAATGCTAGGGCCAGTGGACACACTCACCTTGGCCTTCTGCTGCAGCGTGAGCCTCTTGATGGAGATGAGGCTATTGGACTTTGCATCTCCAATCACCACCCACCAGCCCTCTTCACGTTTCTGCAGTGACCAAAAACCAGTCATTTCAGCACAAAGAAACTTGAGAATGGTTACAAAAAACAGGATAACAAAAATCTCAAGGCCTTCCAAAGTTCCTTTCCAAAATATAATATAAGATTCTGAAACTCTCAAAAGGTATCTCAAATGGACTTAATGGTGGGGGTAGGGGTGCTTACTGTTTAAGTAAGTAGATGAACTCATTTGTTGGTCCTGACTCATTCCTTGTACCTTCTCCCACTTAGTGCTTGCCACTGAAGCCAAGATTGCACTACTGGTAGAGATCTAGTCACTGGCACCTGGCAGCTTTGAGTTCCTCATTACCCCTTTCAGTACACAGCACATATACCAGCTGAGAAAAATCTTAACATGGAGCTGAACCTACAGTAGAGAGGATCCAAAGCAGGCCCTGTGGAAGGCCTCTTCTGAAGCCTTGCCTCTTCCATTAAGCCCTCTCTGTTGGCCACTCCACTGTCATAAAGCCCTGGCATCCCAGTCTAAAGCACTCTTTCCTCATAGCCTGCTGAAAAGCTAGTTAACAGAATTAAATATGACAGTTTAATTGAAGGTTGACAGCAGAAACCAGATATTCTCCCATATAAAGAGAATAAGATTTTTTTGTGTGTGGGTAAAGAACCAAACAACTACAAGCAGAGTAAGTGGCAATAGAAAGGAGACAGAAGAAACACCAACTAGAAAAGCCCAGTGTCCTGACAATGCACCCTTGTACTCAGGATCTAGCTAGTGAATAAGGTGAGTTGACACCTGGTCAAGGCAGTTACCAAAATGTACCTGTGGGAAGAGAGGTGCAATAACAGGGCCTGTGACTTCCTCCTCTCGCTCCAGCTGCACCAGCACCACCACTGGGCCACCACTGCAGGGGGAAAAGCAGAGCAGCACATCAGTAGTTGAGTTCACAGCACATTGTCAGGGTGCCCCCAGCAGGGACCCTCTCTGGCTCACCTGCGGATGCTGTCCTTATCCACCACTTCGTAAGACAGTTCAATATTAGGGTAGCGGTTACAGAAGCGGGCCACATCTGCGATCTGGCTGTCAGTCAGCTGAAGCAATGCATTCCGTTCCTCATCCTCCATCTCCATGATGTCGAAAACACTCTCCACCCCCTGCAGGGAGGGTATTCAGAAGTCAGGGAAGAGGCAAGAACACAGAACAACAGCAAATGACACTGGCTCCAAAGAGCTGCTAACTTTATTTCCTACACTGTCAAATCATCTAAAGACACACCTCCAAAAAGAACATGGCCCACAGCTAACAGCCTCTCTAGCATCTCAACATGGAACAGCTTCAGAGGAACCAGAACTAAAAGTTTCCCTGACTGAGGACTCACCTCCCACAACCCATCCCTGGTCTGGGGCACTCAGCTCTCAGGCTCAGCCACCTAATACCCCAGGCCGACCCAGCTCACCTTGTCTGTGCAACGTTTAATATGCTCTGAGGTGAAGTGTGGCAGCTGTTTCAGGTATGAATCCTTGGACCACATGGCTTGGGTGACCATCTGGGCTAGTTCCATGGCTGCCAGAGCAGGGCTGAGCCACCCATTGCTGGAGAGGACGTCCACACAGGCCTGGATGAGCCGGATTGCCTGAAAAGGAAAAGGAGTACAAGAGCAGGTGGAGTTGGAACCGAGACTTCCTAGGCCACCAGTGGTCCCTCTACCCCATCCCACGCCCACAGGCACACTTTACCTTACTAAGGATTTCCTCTGTATCTGACTGCAGCTCAGCACTCAGCTGCATGCGGGACAGGTGAGCCTGCAGAAGCAGGTTGGTCTTGACGTGCGGATCATTGAACTTAGGGTTATTCAGCTTGTGGGGGACCTTCTGAGCCAACTAGAAAGTGGAAGAAAAATAGTTGGTGACGAACAAGTGACCCTACCTGAGATCAGCTCAGGCCAAAAGCACCAGTGGCCCAGGCTCACAACCCTTCAATACCTAGAGGAGTGGGTTTGGTGGGGGAATGGAGATGTGTGTGAGGGTGGGATGGAGGGTGGGCGATGTGTAGGAGATGTTGGGCACACAGGCCATGTTTCAACTCCAGGGATGTTCTCCTGAAGCCAATGTCCTCACCTGCCGCAGGAGGTTGTCTTCATGGTGTCGGATGGGAATATTCTCATACTCTGCCGCATTGGAGATGATCTCGATAAGCCCTCGCACCTTGGTCTTGGCATTCAGGGACATGCTGAAGAGCTCTGACAGAAAAAGAAAATTTGAGAGGAGCCAAAAGTAGGCAGAAAAGGAGCTGGAGCTACCCTGCTCTCTCCTGCAATGCCATCCCTCTGACAAACATATGGGCACTTGCATCCCTGTCATCTCTCATCCCAGTAGGTTCTAGACCCCTGCATAAGAGAAGGCTCCCCACAGACAGAGACACAAGCCGCTGCCCTCACCAATGGTGGTGTAGTTGATGTAATAGTAGGCCGCGATCATGCCCAGGTTCAGAGGCGCCACATCCATCTCATCCTCAATGCTGATACACTTAGACTGCTCCAGGTCACTCAGGGTCTGCTCGACCAGCTCTGACAAGTGGTCGGACAAGTGGCGATGGGAAATGCCTGTGGAGGTAAGAGGTTAAGTGGGGAGTCAGGGAGACACCCAGCAAGGGCTGTGAAAACCATCAAAGTATAATCTGTGCTCCAAAGTCCACTGACCCTGCAGGTTGTAATAATTGGGGTTCTGTGTCATACGGCGGTACAGAAAGGTCCAGGTGAGGTAGTCCACAGCATCCTGCTTGTTCTCAATGGTCTTGGTGACAATCTCAGCATTGAAGTGGTCATGCATACAGTGGTCCAGGTGAGACTCTACTGGCAATGGCTCATATAAGAACTTTTTGAAGAAATCCTGTGGATTAGGGCAGGGGTAGTAGTAATAGAGAGTCAATGACAAAATGGTCACAAAGAAGGGCCAAGGGCAAATCAATGGGGAATGGCCCCTATGTGAGAGACACAACTAATCCCCAAATGGAAGAAACCACACATTTAGAAAGTGGCATCTCTGGTTACAACACACAGTGGGAACAGGAATATGCCAAGTCACCAAGGCAGAGCGGTGAGCAGTGCATAAGGAAGATGGAACCAACCAGAGGGCAAACACCTCAATACATGGAGTCAGCCCAGCAGCAAAATTCCATGCAGCTGACAGACTTATTAAAAAAACCATGTGAAAATAAAAGGCAGAAGTTCGCAGACTAAAAAAGCTACTAAAGACATCAAAAGAAAGATTAAAGAATCTGTCCTGAGGCTCAGGATCTGAAGATGTCGCACGAGTCTAGGACTTACCTTTTTGGAGCCCTGACACATGATAACACAGCGGCCCTCGTCGTCCTGCAGGGGGCGGTTGGCATGGCCCACCATCTGAAGCACGTCGTAGATGGGGTAATCCACATAGCTGGTGACAGAAGAGGGGAAAGGAGGAAAAGGTGCATCAACACACAAACCATACTAAGGAGGCCCAACTCCCTAAATATCAAAGTAAGCATAAAATGCAAATATGGGGAGATATGGTCAAATTACAGCAAAACCGTGTTTATGACCTTTGGTGCTTAGGAACTAGTTTCACTCACATCATCTCACTTTACATCATTTTAGTTTTCAAGTGTAAGGGTCACGAATTTGTTGCTCTAGGTCCATGAACCAAAGCTACAAACCCGTCTAATGCCAAAAGCCAACCAAATAACTCCCTATTAAAGGATCAAATGTGTAAGTCAAGCTTTCCAAATTTAATAGCAGTATATTTCATGACTTATCAAGACACCTACTTTAATTCAAACCTAGAAACAGTTTCAAATGCTAAAAATGACCCATAAAGAAAACTCATTCAAAATAATCTGTATTTTGGGAAAAAATTAAGTTACATTATTCAGGTTTTTCTAAGAAAGACTGAATTTTCTAACTTCTTGCCACTACACAGGTATGTGACCTTGACCAAGTTACTTTTCCTAATCTATAAAACAAACAGGTTAACAACATAATCTCAAATATTCCTCCTGGATCTAACTTCCTGATTCTCCAACCTACTAAAATATGGAAAGACAATGACTGAAAAAAAAAAATGTGACCCTAAGTGCTAAGACTACAAACTCTCTTGAACACTTAGCTCTGGTGGAATCTCGGCTGCATGTTTATTTCCCTAACACCTCTTCTTCATAACAGCTTAATTTCTGTATTTGCAGGTTTGCATTAACATGGAGCACCAACTATACTCACGCGTGGATCTTGCCGTTGTAGTACTGGGTGTCCATGATGATCACAAGGTGAGCGGCCACGTTCATGCCCCAGCAGAGACTCCGAGAAGCCACCACCACCTGGATAGCACCTGAGCAGCAGAGGGGAGAGGAGGACTGAGGGCATGGCTTCCTGGGCAAAACAGGTTCACTGCCTCCTGGGCAGGTAGTGGCTTACCTTGTGCTATATTTCAGAACTCAGAGCAAGGCTGGCTGGGAACAAGGTCTTACATGACTGAGAGAGCTAACACAACCCTGTGAGAGGTAGCTCCATGCTGCTGGTGCCTTGCTCTGGGGACTATGCTAGAGGAAACAAGGAAATCCTGGAACAGAACCCAAAGCCCAGGAAAGCAAGGCTTATACTACTGATGAGGGACTGGGCCTCAGACGGGAAAGTGCTAACACCCACTTAGCCACAGGCTGGCTCAGCACCTGGCAGCAAAATCAAGATCTCAGAGCATGGCCCAAACCAGGCAGATCCAAGGGTCAAAGAGTGACAGTAAGTGTTCTGGCAGGAGGATCTGCACTGAGGCGCCACCGAGCAGTGTCAAATGGTAAAACTCTGTGTGAAATGCTATAGGTCAACAAGGGGCAGTGGTCAGCAGGAGACTGGCCAAGGGAGAATCAGGTCTAGGGACAAAAGTCCTAGACTCTAAAAAACCAGGTTCTGAAGATATACAACCTTATGTGCCTGCCTGTTTCCTCATGTGGCAACTAGGGTTAGTATTTGTCCCACCTACATCATAAGGTTCTTGGGAGGACCAAATGAGGTAACAGATAAATAATCCTAAAAGTATTTTGAAAATGTCTAGTATGCTGTAGAGAAATATCAACACCCACACCCTAAAGCTTAATATGTGCCACTTGGTGTTAGCCCTGGACGTAATCTCTGTGCCATGGGGTTTTCTTACCTGAGCTGAAGAGCTGTTCCACCAGGCGTCGCTCCATGGGGCTGAGCCCTTCATGCAGGTAGCCCACCCCATTTAACAGTGTTTCCTTGAGCGTGCTGTCACTTAGCTTCTCCAGGTACGGGATCAGATCCTTCTCGGTGCAGTGCAAGAACCTGTGCAGCACGAGCACTGGTTCAGCTCAGTGGTTCCCATCCCTAGCAGACACCTTGGCAGCTGTGCAGACCCTAGCCTACCCTCACAAACAGAAAGTCCTCCAGGGTAAGCGAACTTCACTTCACTGAACCCTCCAAACCCTCTATAACCAGAAACCAAGCCCTGCCTCACCTCTGCCGCTGGATGTCAGCCGCACACGTGGTGAGGATGTCAATGGCAGTGAGGCGGGTCTGCTTGCGAGATGGGACAAAGACAATGACAGGCTTCTTGGGCGAGTGCTTGGTGATAGCATGGTATACAGGCTTAGCCATGGAGAGCAGGCGAGTTTGTGTATGGCTAATGTTAAAGCCCTGGAGACGAAGGGAGAAGAAAAGACATGAAGATTACCAGACCTAGGTAACTCAGGATGTATCTGAGGCCACGGATGGGAAGAGCAGGTCCTACCTGGATGTGCAGCTCCAAGGGAACAGGGCGCACATTAGGGTGGAAGTTGAAAGTGGAGGTGGCACTGCAACCCAGCCAGTGGGCCACGTCCTTAGCATTTGAGAGCGAGGAGCTAAGTGCCACAATACGAATGGGACGCTCAATCTGGGAGGAGATGTAGCGCATCCGGGAGCATATCACTTCTAACACAGGCTGGGCAAGAGGGAGGAGGCAGTCACTGCAGGCCCCAGCTCACCACCCTCTGCCCAGAGGTCCCCTTTGTCAACAGCCCAACAACCTCAAAATGATCTCCTAATTCTTCCTTCTAATTAAGGGCTCTCCTGTCTTTGGTTCCACCTCCTCCATGACACCCAACTTCTAATAAGCAATGCTAAAAGTACTACATAAAAATTCCACATCATTCTTTCAGAATAAAGTGGCAGGCAGAATCCTCTAGGGAGAGGCCTCTAGTCTCGAGCCTCAGAACCAAACATAAGGCCCAATGCCAAGGTCACTTGGTTAGTCCCAGCCCCTCATCTGTGCTGCAAGGTCAAGCCATACCCCATTCTCGCCCCCAATAAGGTGGACCTCATCCACCACAAAGAGGTTGATGTTCTGGACATTCTTGCGCTGCTTCCACCGCCGGGAAAGTATGTCCCATTTCTCAGGGGTGCTGATGATGATGTTGCCTTTGCCTAGCAGCTTCAGGTCTGTGCTGGTCTCCCCCGTCAGGAGCACCACCTTCTTGTTTAGCCTGTCCTGGAACTTCTCATACCAGTCCATGTATACCTGGCGGGCAGCGAGAGGGAGGTCAGAAGAACATCAGGCCATGCCAGGCATCTTTCACTTATTATGATACACCAGAGAAAAGACCTGTTGATCTGCAAATCTCAAGCTACTTTCTAATCCCACACCAGCCTGTACATGATGGGGAAGCTTTTCTTCAGTACACAAACTGAGGAAATGACCCTGCAAATTTCAGGGCTTAAAAACCCTTTATCTGGAATCACAGATGAAATGGCTCCTGGGGAAATTCACATGACACAGCATGACATCACACCTGCTCTGCAAGGGCCTCCATGGGGGTAATGTAGACACAGCGCCCCTCCGAGTTTTGCAGCAGCATCCGCAGGATGGCAAATTCTGCACAGATAGTCTTCCCGCTGCCCGTGGGAGCCCCCACAAACACATTGTCGTCACTGTTGTACACGGTGTTAAATACTGGAAATGAGCAGAGAAGCAGTGTGAGTATCGAGAGGGGAGTTGACAGACTGGGACATGGACCACTTGTCAAAATAGAGGACAATATAAGAAATGAAGTCAGTTGTGGAGTACAAACGGGCGATGGCATCCGAGCCTCCAACTGTGAGCCAGCCTGCTGTAACTCCCCTCACTTTCTCCTGCCCATCCAACAAGTAAAGGGGGAGAGGCCAAGACCAAGAGTTCAGGTCCCCTGGAAATGTGTGGGATGACAATAAAAGCAAAAGAGGCCATGTATGCTTTGCTTCTCAGGGACTAGGACACAGAACAAAAGGGAACTGGATCCCTTTCTCTGCCGCTTCAATTCTCTGCCTCCTGTATTTCCTGGAAATAGTTTAATTTAGAAGGTAAGAGCCTAAGCCCTGGCATCAAGACTGGATTAAAATCCAAGTTCTGGTATTTATTAGCTGGTTCAATTGGGCAGGTCTCTATGCCTCAGTTTCCTCATTTATAAAATGGAATACTGATAGTAATATCTCAAACAGTAAACCCCTCATGAGATTGGTGGGAGGAATGAGAGAAAACACTGGTGACGTACTCAGCCAAGGACGTAGTACACAACACATGCTCTTTGAGAACAGTCATCATTTATAGTGAGGGGGGGAAGAGGCCTCAACGCCACACACTCTGGTTGGATACCTCAGCATCAGGAGCGGGCACCCAGCCTCCTAAGTCTGAGAAATGACAATGCGCCACAGAAAGGCCTTGCTCTGCTGACTCTCCTCAGTGAGACGTGCAGAGTGGCAAAGCAAACCTACCAGTAACTGAGGACTTCTGAGAAAGGAAAATGCCTGGTGGGCCCCGACAGTCACACCGATGAGCTCCCAGGCACACCAAGCACCAGAGCGCCACCGCTTCCCTGCCTGCTGCAAAACACATCTGTCTGTCTCCAGGTGACTGAAAAGGCCAAGGGAACCAACTTGCTGTGAATGGAAACACCCACCTTGGGTCTGGATAGGATTGAAGAAAGGAAATTTATCTTGGTAAAGGCTCTCAAAGGCACTGTTTCTCAGAGCAGACACGGGTAAGGGCTGCAGGTCCAGAAGTTCAGTTGGAGGTGGGTACTTCTCTGGTAGGATCAGGTGCCGGAAGGAGACAGGCAGCTGGGTCTCACAAGCTGCAGAAAACAAAAGGGAAGAGTACTAAGCTTTCCTCTCTTTACCTAATGGACCCCCAGAGCCCCTCCATAAACACCGGAAACCCTAGGCAGCACATGTACCACTCTCCCCAATGAAGGCAAGCCTGGGACAAAGTGCAAGACATTCTTCTACTGTCCTCAGAGACCCTGGAGAGGAGACACTCACAGAGCCAGCGGTCAGACACCACTCGGATGAAGTACTGAGGGGGCAGCGGTTCAAAGACAGGAACGAAGAATGTAATGAGGTGCTCGTCCTGAGCGTACTTGGCCTTGAGGAGAAAATACTCATGGTGCAGAATCACCTCGCTGTCCACATCCTCTACCAGAATCCAGAATGCCTCAGATGAGCCATGGACCTGCCAACACAAGCACAGGCAAAAGGAGCGTGAGCCAGCATGGGGACTCGGCCCTCCTAGCCCGCTCCTCTGCCCAAAGCCTTGCCTTTTCATCCCACTGGAAATCCGGTGTGATGGTCAGCTCCACTTTCAGGGTGGAGCGCGTGATAGGCTGCAGGTGCACCGACAACTCCAACTTGGGAAACAGGTGGACGTATTTGTGGATGGTCTTCCCCATCTTTGGCATGCGGATAAGCTCCCCTAGGAGGAAATGAGAGAGCACAGGGGCTGCAGCCCAGCCAGCCTGCTGCAGCTATAAACTAGGCCTGAAGGCCATTGTGGGAAAGGGGGGGATTCTACTACAGTGGGAAGGTTCTTCCCTCTTCTCTCAGTGAAGTCCGGAGGATTCAAAGCCCCAAGACCACCTGTTCTGCTGGGGCACGTGAGAAGTGAACACAGGGTATTAGGGCACAAGGCCTAGGAACCGGAGAGTATGAAAGTATAGAAAGACGCCTGGGCTGTAAGGACAAGGACAGGGGTTTCCCACACACCTATCTCATTATGATTCAGGTCATACAAACGCTCAAAGGGAAAGTTTTTCTTTTCAATCTTCTTTACGACTTCCTCAGGGAGTTTGCGGAACTGGCGCAGAGGACACATGGACTGCCACCTATCCAGGAAGGAGACAAAGCTGTTGGTCCCTTCTGTAGGGCTGTAACAAACTGCCCTCATCATGGCTTCCAATACTTTAGCCATGACCACAGAAGATAGTCATTAAAGACAGACATTTGAAACTGGGCCAGCAGTGAGGCCTGAGTGCCAACAGTGGCTGCCACCCTCCCCCCACAGCAAAAGGCCGCCCCTCTTCTCAACTTTCACCCAGGTTCATGCCACACTTCAGGCATAAGGATGGCAATCAGATGCACCCCAAGGCTTTCCCACCTGGCCTGAGGACCCCCTACTCATGGTGACCATCCTCCAGCTCACTGGGCCCTTACATGCGTTTGTCGATCATCTTGCAGAGGTTCAGGGTCTTGTCTGTAAGCTGTGCCCAACCTCGGTTCAGGACAATTTCGAAGATCGCACGCATCAGCCGGCCAGCCGACTGGGGAAAGAAACAGCATTCCCACTGTTAAGTCTCAACTATGCCCAGGCCCCGTGAAGCCACATGCAGTTTCATTAGCTCAAGCTCTGATGCAATCACCCTTGCCAACCCAAAAGCAAAGTCGCCTCTGTCATCACTCCTTTCTCCCTTCTATAAAGTAGATGCTTATTGAATGCAGAACAGAAATGCAAAAACTGCTCAAGATCACTGCAGGACATTTTAACCTAACATTCACTGTGTGATTTTTAAAAAGCTTTTGACTTCATTTAGCATTTAGGGTTCTGGGAAGAACGAGGGTACCCATGACCTGCCCTTAGAGGTAAAAACAAAGAGTAGCTAAGAAATCCCTGTTCCATTTCTAGATTTATTTATGAGCCCTGCAGCCACAGTGGGAAGTCACCTCTCTGTCGGGAAGCAGACATTGTGTCTGTCCTGTGGATCTCCCTGTCTCCCCGAGGGTCTAGGGAGCCTCCCAAAATTCTCTCTTAAGGACTTACCTTGTCTACATGCTCAAGATCCAAACAACAGAGTGGCCACACTACACACACATTAACCAACTAGCCAACTAGGGAAGAACTAAGCATTCCTCCTCTCTCACTAGTGTCCATCCAAGAGCACAAAGCACACAAGGAACTGTCAGGCCCCTTCTCACAGCCACAGTACAGCTCTGCCCTCACCTGTGTAACATATACCATGTCGGCCATCAGTGCAAAGCCCTCCAGTTTCAGCTGCGAGATGAAGGCTTGGAGAAGCACATTGATCTGGAAAGAAGCAAGGCCCACCAATCAGGAGGCCAATCACTGAACAGTCCAAGAAAGTGAACTATATTTCTGCTCTGGGCATCTATGCCAGGTTAAGATCTATAGTTTTTGATTTACAGACATTAAATAATTGTTATGCCATATAAAAAGAACATGTGAGAAGGATACAGAAACTGGGAGAACTGAGCAGGGTACCACCTATGAACCCAAATTCAAGGTTCATCCTTTTAGAAAATTATGAAAATGACCTGATCTTTACCCCAAGCAGAGGAGATGAGCTCACCTTTGCACTGGGTTCCTCGATGCTCTCCTTTACTGGGATGGGCACCCTCTCCAGCAACTTCTGCAGCTCAAGCTTCTCCTCCTGCCACAAGGAGGAAACAGGTCAAGGAAAAGGCAAGTGGCCAAGGAGAGAAAACATCCAGCGACCTGGCAGTGAGCACCAACTCCCCATCCCAGCACACCGCGCAGGCGCACCTCTCTCACAGTAATGTTCTTAAACTCGGAGGACAAAGAGAAGACTCTGAAAAGCTCAATCTCACTCAGGGTGGGCTTCAGCAGCTGGTTGTAGGTCTGCACCGTATCATTGGTGATGTAGTAGTGGCTGGCTATCCGGCCCAGTTCTGTCACCTAGAGAGAAGGCAGACTCAATCCAGTGCTGACCATTAATGAGCTCCAACCTGTAACAGTAGACAGTAAGTTTCTGTCCCCTACATACTGTCCCAATAGGACAACTAGATGAACTCATACCAGTACAAGTGCCTGTTTCAGGCACACAAAGAAAGGTGACATGACAAACTGACCCATAGTGAACTGGTGTCCACGTAGACAAGACAACTGAATTATCCACCTCAAGTTATAGAAAAAGAAGTGCCATTTTAAAAGTTCCTAAGTTCAAAGGGTGCAGTCCAATCCTACCCATTTTTCTACCATTCTAAGCGACAAACAATTAGATAAGCAGCACTTAAATTGGGAGCAATCTGAAAAATTTTCTCCTGGGCCTACAAATTTTGCTGAGAACTTTACCTCAAAACTCTCACCCCCCTCACCTGGAAGTTGCCCGTCTTCTTATCATACTTGACCAGATTGTTCTTATCTAGCATCAAGGCAGCAGTGTGAACCAGATCTAGTCGGCGCTGGTCCAGCAGGGGATCTCCCTTGAGGTCATCGTGAGAGATGCCATAGAGGGTTGGGGATCGGAGCATTCGGATGTACAGGTAGGCATAGCCCAGCCAGTTCACTGCATCCTACGAGAGACAGCTTGTGGTTCTTAGCATGGAGAACTCCTGATGTCCAAATAAAAAGCTCCCATGGATTGCTTAGAAATTAATTCCCAACTATAAGGATGTATATCATATCATTTCTAACAACGAAATAT
>RJWJ010013982.1:0-38844 GCA_004363605.1 Indri indri | reverse complement strand
CTCCCACAGCTCATGCGGGGGACCATCTAGCTACTTCTTAAATAGAAATACACATCCCCATGAGGCCAGACATTTTATTACTGGAAAGAAATTGTTCTTTCATAGAGGCAAAATGTGCTTTTTGCAACTTACATATTCTGCCTTTGATTTCACTACTCTCGGTAGCGTAAGTTATCTTTCTTTTTCCCATCGAGGCCTTTGAATAAGTTTACTTTCTGTTCAGTAAATATCTTGAATTACTCAAGACAGTGGCTTTCCAAATTTTTTTTGAGATAGGATCTTGCTCTGTCACCTAGGCTAGAGTGCAGTGGTGTCATCATAGCTCACAGCAACCTCAAACTCCTGGGCTCAAGGGATCCTCCTACCTCAGCCTCCCAAGTAGCTGGGACTACAGGCACACACCACCACGCCTGGAGAATTCTTCTATTTTTTACAGGGATGGCATCTCACTCTTGCTCAGACTGGTCTCGAACTCCCGGCCTCAAGTGATCCTCCTGCCTCAGCCTCCCAAAGTACTAGAGTTACAGGTGTGAGCCACCACGCCCGGCCTCCAATTGTTTTTGACTCAGACATCACGACCCACAACACACACAAATAGCTTAACTGAATGTTTCAGGAAACAGTACTCACACTTAATACAGGCATATTTATTTTTCTGGCATTTTCAATTCTCTTCCATTTCATTAAGAAAGTTTCCTAATCAAAACCCATCGGATTAATTGCAACCCACTGCTGATTCACAGTGCTTGGTGTGGGAGACACTGCTCTTGGCGTTCTTGTTTTAGTCCTAGGACTGGGACACAACTGTAGCTGGAATTGAGAAATGAAGCCCTAAGAGTTTCTTACCTTGAAGGTGAAATCTGGAACGCATTTTCAGTGTGCATTTCACCTTGCAGAAGGGAGATCAGTCGACTTACATTTTGCTGACATCTTCAGGCCTTTGTGATTACATGGCTGGTGGGGTGGGGTAGGGGCTGAGCAGATGCTTCCCAGAAACTGGGGTGGTAGTGTTAGTCCTAGAAAACCACAGTTTAAGAACTGATACATCTCCCCTCCTCATGGACACCCTGTCCTCATCTTCAATTTCAAGGGTATAATCACAGCCCTTGGGTTAGGAGGCAGGCCAGGAGTCAAGGATCAGAAGTATTCGCAAGGTCCAAGTTCAGGAGCCAGTCCTGATGTGGATCCAGGGGTCGTAGTTGTCATCTTAGAAGTCTACAGTTCAGGAAATGGCTGAAACTCCTGGTGGCTTCATTATACTAAGAGGAGATGTAATTGTTTGATGAGCCTCTCAGTATTTAACTGTCGCCTCCAATCAGTGCACATGTAATGGAGTCTACACAAATTAATTAGTGTAAGTGGTAAATGCTGAGTAAGTGCAAAGTCAAGTGAAAGTGATAAAGAGAAGACTATTGTGGCTTTTTTTTTTTTAAATAGAAGAGTCGCTTTCATTAGAAATAGCTTGGGGGATGGCAAGGATTATGCAAAGAAAAGATGAATTTTACTGTTTGTCATATATACAGTAATTATGTTTAGAATTCCTAGTTGAAAAATAAAACCTAACTCAGGAAGGTTACTACATAGCACTTGAATTAGTGCAATATTTCAGTATATTGTATGTGATGAGTTAGTAACATAAAAATACTGGTAGTGAAAAATATTAAATTAGCTTTGAACATGTTGTAAAGCACAGAAGTGTTTTTGTTTTTTTATGCACTAGTCTGAAAAAGGCCGGAAAGAGATCACTACATGTGACAGTTAAAAGAGATTTGAATGTTATCTAGTGCATCCCTTTCGGCAGGTGAATAAGCACAGATCATTTTTAGGAAGAGGTAGGAAAAAAAAAAATCAACTTCCGCAAAAGAACACCATCATGGGCCCAGCCAGAACAGAAATAGCATCTTTTCGTGTCCGGCAATGGTCTCACTTTGCAAGTTGTCTTGGATTTGTCATTTCTTCCTCATATAAAAATTGCTTCTGGGTTTTCGTTTTGTTTTTATTTGACCATTTCGCTGTTCTTAAAATATTTCATCTAGCGGTAGTGGTAGGTGATCCTAGTTTGTCTGACACAGTCCTGGTTTACACTAGTTGCTCTGGGGTTCCATCCAGGTCAGCATTTGTCTTAATTCTCTTATGCATAGTTTTTAAAAAAATTAATAGTTGCATCAATATAGTTTTTAATTATTAATCTTACTATTAATAGTTGCATTTAAAATAAGGCTGGAGCTCGGATATAACTTCACTTTGTCCTTCCAGGTTCTGCTGTGGTCTCATTCCACATTTTGTTAAAGAAAAAAATTTGCAACAAACCACCCAGAGCCATGACCTAAGAAAAAGAAAGAAATATTTCATGAAAGATTAAATACCACATTTTTATTTTCTCAGGAAACTTGGTGACGAGTGTGTAAGTTATATTTATGATCTACCAAATAGATTATGGTGATATCAGTGACCACATGAAAATCAAATGGCAAGTCTGCTAAAGAAGCATCATGATCTATGTGAAACTTAGTAGTTATTTTGACATTATGCCCATAGATGACAAATTATCACATGCACCACCGAAGATACGTTCCCATGTCGTTCTGAGAGGCATAACTTATCATGTAGATCAAATGGCCATTCTAAATGATTTTGCTCATGCCTTTGGAGTAATGATCACCCTCTAGAGTACAGGCCATTCCTTAGGACTGGGACAAAACTGAAATAGACTTGCCCTAACCAAGAATAAAATAAAACTTGACAGGATTAGAAAGATCAATTAGTAATTAACTGCCTGCCAGAATAAAATTCAATATCACTTAAAAAAAGACAACATAATTCACTTTTTACAATATATATCAGCCACCAGATTCAGCATAGATTCAGAAATTACTAGAGAGTCAAAGAAGGAAAATATGACTCATAATCAAGAAAAAAGTAATCAATAAAACATACCCTGAGAAGACCTAGATATTGTAATTAGTACATAAATACTTTAAAATTGCTATGGCAAAATATGCCTAAGGACTTAAAGGAAAAGATGGACGTTATGTATGAAGAGATAAGGAAGCTTTTCCCTTTTCTTAATTTCTTTAAAAAAACTAAGCAAAAGTAATATTGTTTTGTGAGATTTATAAATGAAAGAAAAATGTTAATATGTAGTGATGTGCTGATAAATATTTAATAACTGCCTCTTTGAAGGGAAAAAACCCTGATTTATAGCACTTGCCAAATACACGATGCAAATGCTCTCACTATTACCAGTGTCAGGTTACTAATGTCATGTCGATCAGACTGCAAAATTCCTGGAAATTGAACAAGCGTATCTTGAGGCAGTATAAGCTAATTACAGTGCAACACTGAAAACACATGACAAAACTAGCAAAGGAAGAGTGGCAAGTGGAATTTCAGTATACTGTTTTAAGATTCTTGTATTTCACATTAAGTGGCACAATATTAACTTTAAATACTCTGTGCTAAGATATCCATTTATATCAGAATCCTAAGAGGAACTATTAAAATAATATAAAGATGTATAACTAAAACATCAGTAGATAATTTCAAATGGATTACTTAAAAATAACCTAATATAAAGCAAAAAGGATGGAGGGAGAGTGTGGGATGAATAGAAGATGATAGCAATCTGGGAGACTTAAACCCAACCATATCAATAATTACATTAAGTGTGAATAGACCAAACACTGCAATTATTAGGTAGACATTGTCAGACTAGGCAAAAAGCAAGATCAACTATGTACTGTCTATGTGAAATTTCCTTTAAATACAAAGACACAGATTAGTTGAAAATAAATGGATGGAAAAATATATACCATGCAAGAAAAAGCTTGAGAAAGTCGGTGTGACTACATTAATGTTAGACAAAATAGACTTCAAGACAATTAGTATTATCAGAGATTCAGAGAGATGTTTCATAATGATAAAAAGTTTAGTTCCTCAAGAAGACATTATAATCCTCAATGTGTATGCTCTTATAATTAGTTGGAAGTCTTTAATCAAAGTACTCCATGAACAGAACATCGAAAAACTTGAGTTTCGAAAATATTAGCCGATTGTAATTATTAAAAAGAGAACTTGCAAAGAGAAAGGCATTAAAATTTATCCCTGTAAAAGCAACGGAGGAACATAACAACTTAAAAGATAAGAGCTCAAGCAGTTACCAGTTTTAAAGTTCTATAATTGTTCTTTAGAATATCTTGATTTATGGCAAGACTCTTTGAATGTAGCTTCTATTTTTAATTGGATAAATTTATATTCTTTATAAGAATGAAATAAAATTGAAAGGCTTAAGATTATGCAGTATCTAAATTTAGCAAAATATTCAAAAGAGTTAGTAAATAAAGACAATTTATTTGACAAATTTTATCTTAAAAAATTTGAATAAATGTGCTTAAAAGGGGTAAAAGGCAGTACTTATGAGAATATTAGGGATTAAATATTTGCACATTTCTATATGAAAAAATAAGAATGAGACTATCATCTATTTAGTCGAATTTCCTCTGTACTTTAGAATGTACTTTAGCACCTACAGAGTAGAGTCAATTGAAGTGTAAACAATTTCAAATTTATTAACCATAAAATGAAACTTTGAACAAGCTGCAAGAAATCTTATAAATAAATAAAATTAAAAAACCATATAAAATACATTCATATAAAATATTTTCATCTGAAAAAACTTATTTTTAAACATTCAGAGAATCATATGGAAGAGATTTAAAAATTTTGTAATGTACATAGTTGTGTTTGTTTATTAAAAATGATTTTACTTTTTGAAAAATAAAACTATTTTATAGGTCCACCAGTATAAATATTTATTGATAAATAAAAAATTACTTAAAAAAGTTATTTTATTGTTTCCTTTCGCTCTCAAAGTTGTCCTCGTGTTTAGATGATAAGTTACAGGTTCATGCACCCAAGGGAAAAAAATCAATCTATCAATCAACCAATTGACAACTACTTCTTGATTACCTAGTGCATACCTGTTATTATGTTTTAAAAAGCTAGTATATCTTTTATACCCTGAGAGAGTTTTCATCTATTCAGGGAGAGTTTATTATGATTATAAATGAAGCAACTAGAGAATAATACAATCACTTAGCAACACAGTTGTTGTGCAGAATTTAAGCCACTTAAACGTGTTGAATTAGCAGCATGAATAAAAAGGATGGTCCACAATAAAGGATAACAATCAGTGGCCTTTTTGCTGTCTCTTCCGATGCCAATAACACATACCATTCTTCTCTCTTATTCAATGTGACTGACAGCTGTCTAGGTTGGCCCTGAAATAAACAATATTCCCAGCCATCCAGGCATGTGTGTACTTTGATGACCAAGAATTTCCATAGTAACTGACAATAAGCTTCTCTGTATCTCCTAACATATTTAAAATATTTTGAAGACTTGGAGAGGATGTGTTTAACTATCCAAATAAAAATAAACAGTTTTTATTATATTTAGGAGTTTTTTCTTAAACCATTAGTAATAATCATTTAAATAATTTCCCCATGTATCTCTTCTTAAACCATTTAAAAACCCAATATGCCTGTATTTGTCACTAATGCTTTAGTATGAATTAGAAGGGAGTATAAAACTCCTCAAAGATGGGGAAGATTTTTGAGAGGGTAGAAGTTAAAGGGAAGGGTGATTTTTATATAGAGATGGAAAATAGAAAATAACTTTATCTGATTCATGACTTTTCCCATGGCCAAATCTGCCTTGAGTTTTGGGGGCTTTCCCCTTAGTTAACTCTATATTTGAGCAAAAGCCTTCCAAGGTGAGGACATTTTTTCCTCTTACTATTTATTTTAGCTGTGGTAAATACCTTTTAAATTAGTCCAAGGACTTAGAAATCTAAAATAGATTACAAAATTTAGTGAAATGGTTACTGACCCTGGACTGAGTTGTCTGAGGTATAGACCTGGAGAAGGAGGGAAATCTGAATGCTTCACTAACCTAATTCACTCTCATTTGCATAACCTTTTGTTTTCACATAAACACACCAGTGGAATAGATATCCTTATTTTTATTGTTTCAGTTTTACAGATGAAGATTCTAAGGTATAGCGATGTTAAATCACTTGTCTAATAATAAACTTTTGAGCCGGCATTTGAACTTGGGTCTTCTGACTTGAAAAAGACTGTCTTGTTTTCTCTACTGCCTACTGATTATGTCCTTAGATGTCTCCCAATAACAACTAAGTAAATTATTAAATTCGCGAACATTTCTAGCTAGGAAACAGTGTAAGATAAATATTTTGGGAAAATACTCTATGACCTCTTCTTGGGTATTATATGTTATGAGAAATCCTGTAACAGTGACTCACTTAACTTAGTTTCAACCGATGTTTTGCATATAATCAATGACCGGTTATAGAACTCAGTTTGGAAAACAGTGCCCAAAGAAGTAGGACATTGTGGGTTTAAAAAATAAAGGCTATAATCTTGACTGCTTATGTCTATTTATAGCCTTGCCCTCACTTTTAAGGGTTTTTTTTTCCTGAAAAACTCCTCTAAAAGTAAAGCTTAAAAGCCAACTATATAATAATGATTAATTTCAATGGAAAAATTTTAAACCATTCTTGTGCTCCCAAATTAATTCCCATTTATATTGACACAGCACTGAATTATATAAACAGTTAACATCAGCGATTATGGCATAGCAGGCGGTGGGCCTTTTGTGATGATTCTGCAATGTGGTGTCTTCCAGCTCCAGTGTAGATGACTTATGTAGCAAGTAATATGTAGCATGTGGGATGCGAGGACAATGCTCACAAAGTGTGCATCCATATTGCCACGGTCTGAATGTTTGTGTCCCCCTCTAATTGGTATGTCAAAACTAATCACCAATGGGATTGAGTTTGGGGAGGTGGTTAGATCATGAGGGCTCTGGGATTAGTGTTGCTATGAAAGAGGTCCCAGCGAGCTGCTTTTTCTCTTTTCACCCAGTGAGGACACATTGAGTAGGCACCATCTGTGAACAAGGAAATGGGCCCTTACCAGACAACGGATCTGCTAGTGCCTTGATCTTGGACTTCCCAACCTCCAGAAATACAAGAAATAAATTTCTGTTGTTTAATCAATTGCCCAGGCTATTTTCTCTATACAGCCCAAATAGCCTGACACAAAAATGCTAACAATATCTTTATAATTAAACATTTAGTAAGAAAAGAACCAAACAGAACAGTAGAGACCAAAGAAATCAATGAAAGCAAAACACCCATTCTGTGAAATTTTCATGACTATAAAAATGAACAAACCACGGGTATTCTGAAAGAAGAACCACAGGCAATACGTGCCAACAATACAGCTGTGAATAGGACAGGAGGTGGCTCTTGTTTTACTGTGCTACACATTCGCTCATGAAATCTGAATTTGTCCTCATCATTAAGAGGAAATGTGCTGAAATCAGAACTAGGTATCAAATCAACCTTCTCTCCTAATAGAATTCTTCTAATCCAAATGGATTTATCCTGGAGTACAATTAGGATGACATTCAGTTTACATGGAGATTCTGTACATGTTGTCACTTGATCCTTGCGGTAACTCCGAGGTGGCAGTGTTGGCACCTAACACTGAATTTTCTAGTTCCAAGTTCAGTCTTATTCATTGGTCTTTTGATATCATTATCTTAGTCCCTACACTCTGGCATTCCTCGCACCTCAGGCTCTAAGGTCTTTGGCTTTAGATCCCTGAAGATTCTAATTTATTTTGTGCATATCATTAAAAAAAGGGCAACATCAAGTTCGTGTCAAAGAGAGCTAGGGCTCTGGAGCCAGGTGCCTGGGTTTCTTCACCTGTAAAATGGGCTCAGAACAGGACTCAACTTAGAGAACCATTGTGAGGATTAAAGAGTTAATCCATGAAAAGTACTTAGAATAGTGCCCGACACCAGAACGGTCATCCTGACTATCAGACATTGCGGTATGATTCAGCAGGTACTTAGGGAGCACCATCCGTGAGCCAGGCCGTGCGCTGGGAGGTTCACACCTGAGCTGACATGGCTCATTCCGTGCCAGAACTTGTGGTCGGTGGTGGAGACAAGCACAGAGATAACTGTCTTATAACGAGATACCTGCAGGGATAGAATTATGCATAGAAGATGAATTCATTTTTAAACAGCTTTATCGAGATATAGTTAACATACAATAAATTGCATGTATTTCAAGTGTACGATTTGATAAGTTTGACCTATGTCTATACCCATGAACCCTTCACCATAATCAATGTAATGAATGTACTCATAATCCCCCAAAGTTATACCCCTTCAGAATCTCTCCATTTAACCCCTCCGACCCCTATTCCCAGGTAAGCACTGATGCGCGTTCTGTTACTATGGATTGGTTTCCGTTCCTTAGAATTTTACTCTGCATAATCATTTCAAGAGTCGTCCACGGTGTTGTGTGTATCATTCCTTTTTACTGTTGAGTATCCCATTATATGGATATGTTGCAACTTGTTTATTCATTCACCTGCTGATGGAAATTTGGGTTGTTTCCAGTTTGGGGCTATTACAAATACAATTGCTAGAAGTTGTTTTTAATAAAACAGTTAAAGTGTACAGTTTAATGAGTCTGGACAGATGTATACCTCCATGAAATAATTGGCACAATCTGGATACAGAACATTTCTATCACCCTCAAAAGTGTCTTCATGGTCCCTGGCAGTCCACTTCTCTCTCCACCCCCATCCCTAGGAAGCCACTCATCTGTTTTCTGTCACTATAGATTAGTTTGCATTCTCAAGAATTTCATACCAATGGAATCGTGCAGTGTGTATGCTTTTGTGCTTGTCTTTTACTCAGCGTAATGATTTTTGAGTTCACTCATGCTGTGGTATTTATCAGTATTTCATTCCATTTTATTGCTGAGTAGTATTCTATTAGATGTATACCCCACAGTTCATTTATTCCTTTAGTGGACATTTGGGTTGTTTCTGGTTTGGGGCTATTGTGAGTAGCTGCTAAGGATATTCTCCTATAACTCTTTGTGTGGATTTAAAAGTTGTATTCTTATGAATTCTCTACACACTAATCCCACACAGAGGCTAGTTGGTTACTCCTGAATGTAGTTTCTTCTAGAGCAAGTGTTCTCAACTTTATGAACACTATGCATCTGTAACTAATTGTATGTATTTTCCTCTTTGCTTTTGTCTCTGGGATGCTCAGAGGTAAATTTGAGGGCCAGTTATAGTAGTCATGCAATTCGTTCTTTCATGTACATTTTGTGTGCTGACATCATCCCTGATTTATTTCACCTTCTAGCATTATATGTTCCCTCACCCCTAAATTTATCATCTATTAATTTTTTTTTGTTAAATTGTGTATTTTTATAAGATACCTCAAATCCATTTTTTAAAGGAGGCAGAATACAAGTCAAAGAAGTATTAAATCTGGTATGATTTGAAAGGCACCAAGAAGCTTCCCTCCGCCCCCAAATATCTTTCCTTTCTACTTGTCAGGAATACCTGAAATTCTTCCATTAGAGATGCATTCTTTTAGATTAAGAAGAATTTTTTTTTTTAAGAGGAAATCCTCAGAGAGGAAAGACACCTTAATCTTAGGTTGCAGAAATGTGAATTCCTTTATCTGAACCTTTCCAAGTGGACCCCTGGAGACTGGGGGGGATGGAGGTGAACATGGCACCGGGAGAATGACAGGATGGAAAGTGGAAATGTATGAGAAAAGAACTGGAAGGAAGAAATGGGAGAAGCCAAGATTTCTGATTTTGCTCATCTCCCTGCTAGAAAAGTGAGAATTTTAGCTTTATTTATTTATTTATTTATGGCCTTTTTGAAGGGGACTCCTCACAAGGTAAGAATTAAGTTAAATAACAACAGCAACTAACACTTCTTTGCTGAACTACCTGAAGGCTTTATTATCGAAGCATGGAAAAGGAATAAAAGAGGAATGTAAAGGGTCCCCATTTAAAGTCACCTAGTTATAGATTAGAAATTGCTTATGTTTATTTCATTGTCCTTAGTGCTGAAGCAGACATGTTAGTTGAAGTAGGAACAAAACGTAGATTACAATGGAGAGAAAACCCTATTTATGTACTACAAAAAGGTAGGTGCCAGACACAATAGGCAATCATGAATACACACCCCAAAATCAATAAACTTGGGAAAGAGTCAGTGGAGTCCCCGAAAGCAATTCTGAAAAGCAAGAGAGGGAAAAAGGAGAGAGAAAGTGACCCTCCATCCCTCACCTCCTGCAACGAACCAACTAAACAAAACCGTACGAGTGTGAATGAAAAACTAGATGTCAGGGAAAGTATCGAGTGCTGGAAAGAATGATTCAGACAGCAGAAAAAAAAATAGATAAACAAGCAGCTGATTTGTAGATTTAGAATACTTGTCAGTTCCCACATGCCTTACTGATGAAAATCTTGTTGATGGAAGCAAAATTCCTTATGATATCAAGTTCTTGCAGATATTTTACCCTTTATAGACGCAAGTCCGAGACCATTCCATGGCTTGGCAAATTTATGTTCAGTGACTATATAGACTTGTGTTTCATTAAAAGTTCATTTTTGTAGCTACCAGAGAAAAGTGAATTAGGCAGTTCTCCATTATAGACAACAGAAATAGAAAGGGAAAAATGAACGGCTGGAGGTCCTTAGAAGCAGTGGCTTATTGATGCATTTTTTGCATGGAGCCTGCCTGGGCTTCTTTCATTGCTCAATACTAAATCTTGATCGCAAGTGGGAGGCAGCATTTCCTTTTAGAGCCAAGCTATAAACATCGTGGGTAAGAAATTCAACTATGAAGCATACAGGGTATACACAGATGTACATTATAGCATATTCCAGGGAAGGGTACTTGAGGGGTGGTTTAATTGTACCACCCCCACTGTGTGGGAGCCTAAAAGGATTACAGTAAAGTGCTTCATGAATATTTATTAAAGCGGTAAATAAGGATGGCTGGCTGGATGGGTCTCTATATCTCGGTACAGCAACATACTGGGAGAAGAAAAGTAATGCTGGAAACTTACAAAGTCCTCATTGCCACATGTGTTAGGGAATCATATTACTCACAAATGGTACAGCCAGGCTGAATTGTAGCTGTTCTCCCCCAAATCACAGTTACATTTTAATACCCACTCCATCCTCCTTTGGTTGCTGCCACTTAGCTTTCATTGCCTGTGGAAGCTCCCTGTTTTCTTTCCAGAGGTTCGCAGGTGGAGATCGTATACGTTAGATGATCATATACGAGCTGAGCTCGGAAAGCATGCCCTAGGTCTCTGATGTGTCTGGGATCCATGTGGCAGAAAGTGACTTATTTCAGGCCTTTCCATTTCTCGTTGAATGTCTTACAGGAACCTCTGGGCTCGCTCTGTCACCTGTAAGCTTTTTCCTATTCCTTTCCCCAGGGCAATCTGGTCCAACGCCCTGCTTGTCTTCTATGGGTCCTTCCAAAAACCTTATTTCACTGCTTGTTCATTGGATGCTGAAGTACTAGTGGGTATAGTTAATTAATGGTTCTTCCAGATAAAGCCTTACCTTTAGGCACTAACTCTTACTATTTCCATACAAAGGAACCTAGGTATTTTACATACTGTATTAGGCTACTTAGGAGCTGTTCTTGGTAACAAAGCCTTATCACCGTCCCAATACACCGACGTTTGTAATCTGCAATAATTTCTTAAATATTTCTGGATTCTGCTTAAAGTTTTGGCTTTAAATTATGGGAGTCAACAGTTTTAAATTTCCTTATCTTAGACTTCCCATTTTCCCCTCTATGCTAGGAGAATGTTGAAAATCAGCAAAACTCTCCTGCTGGTAAATCCTGAGGTTTAATCTTGATTTATCCTTATTTTCCCAGTTCAAAGGTAAGATTAGCAAACTCTTCTCAACCTAATTCATAGGTTGACTCTTTCTGGCTGGATTCTTTTTCAATCCATTTTAAATTAATGTCTAAAGTCTCTAAATGGCAACACTTTCATTTTTCCAAAGAAAGGGAGTGAAAAAAGGGAAGGTGAGAATCCCTTATGTTTTGTGCTACAGCTTAGGTAGGAATCTGTGGTGATTGCTACAATAACTAACTCATCTAGGCCTTTTAAAATTCTTTTTAAAATTGAGTTGGATTGAACTAAGGCATATATTTGAGTGATTAGAATTTCGTAAAAAACATACTCTGTTTTTATGTTTTTTGAGATCATAGTGTTTTCCCAGATACATCCCTGCCAAATAAGGTGACAACCAAGGTTATGGAGTCACGTCTTATGGCCAAATCTTTTTGGTACATTACTCCCATTAGGTAATAGGACTTACTCTATATGCTCATTTCTGGTCTACCTCTATTTGCAGAAGTGTGACTTCTCTAGCATAGTCTCCCACTTCACAAAGCTCTTAGAATCCAGTTTTGTACATCAGGTAACTTTGCTTTGAAATCTCCAGGCTGTCATCAGGGGAAAAAAAAAAAAAAAAAATCCCTGAAAAGCCACAGCTGTAGCTTGTTGCCATGACAGCTTGAGGACGTATGGTTGGTATACATTGTTTACACTGCATCGTTGATCTCACCGTGTTTATTGGCAAAGGTGCACGTCGGGCGGCACCATAGAAATCTGGGCAGCTCATGTTGCTTATGCACGGCATGTGCTATGGCTTCCCAAGCTGGAGAGGCAAAGTTTGTGGCAATACAGTTTTCCAGGTGTCACTGCCCTTTGTTTCATGAAAACAGTGTTGTCTCAATCTTTGTGTCCACCTTCAGGATTTTTCAGGAAAGGTTTAAAAACTGTGCTTGCTGGTTTTTACACATGCCGTCTTGTGATTCTCTTCATGAACCGACTAGCACATAGTAAGATAGGAGACATACTAGGTTTCTGGTAGGTGGTGGAATTTTTACATCTGCTCTTTTTAGAAGCACACAGCTACCTGGTACAGCACTGCAGACCACAGCCAATACTTCATTTTCACAAGATATTGAAATTTCAATGTACCCACAGCGTATCTTTGATTCTTTTTTTCTTCCAAATTCATACGGATAATTGTGGCACTGTCTCCTG
Organism: Indri indri; assembly: GCA_004363605.1. NCBI lineage: Eukaryota > Metazoa > Chordata > Mammalia > Primates > Indriidae > Indri > Indri indri. The sequence goes on along the minus strand of RJWJ010013982.1, from coordinate 25,845 downwards.
ACTGATGCCAAACTGTACCCAAGCTACTTTGTCACTTTTACCAGACTTTGAATTTAGATTGCAGTAAGAAAAAATTCCAATTTAAAACTTAAAAACACTGAAGTCATTGGTAAATTCTGGAAAGACTGGGAGAACAGGCATCTTCCTGCTTCGGTTTCTGCCTTCTATTAGTTTGAGAATGGGTTTGTGTACTTGTTGCCAGGATAACTGGATGGGGGAAGGAGGAAAGTGCAGGTGAAGTGACATTCAGTTCTTTCAGGGGCCTTGTGACAGTTTTCAGTAATGTGAATTCCTAGAACATGGATTAGGACACCCATTTGAAATATAAATACCCCAATTTGCCTCAGAGTTAAATATAAATGCAAAAATGTTATGCGTCTGTTGTGGCTAATAATGGCATCACTGCTCCTTTTCGGCACATTGGAATTTGGGAATTGAATGGATATGTTTGTTCCTCAATTTTTCATCTTAATTTGGGTCGCCAGATTTAGCAAACAAAGATACCAGTCACCCAGTCAAATTTGAACCCCAGATATACAACAAATCGTTTTTAAGAACCCCAGATATACACCAAATCATTTTTAAGTATAAATATGTTCCATGCGATACTTGGACACATTGCACGGGGCATACTTTATCCTAAAACATTCTTTGTATATCTGCAATGCAAATGTAACTATGTTTTTCTGGCAACCTTAATTTTCATGTAACTAAATAATCCCATCAAAACCAGCCTTCCTTCCCCTTTCTTTTTGCCACTCTCTGATTCTGGACTTGGGAATGAAGAGATGTCCTTACAGCACCATGTTGAGAAGCCCACAAATTCACTTCTATTAGCACCTGCAAATAGAGGTAGAGGCAGAAAAAGGAAATCTGATTTCTTAACTACAGCAATTCACACCTATAATCCTCTCCCAGGTCACCTGAACTCAAGTCATTCGCACATGATATTTCGCAGCTGGCTGAGCCAGCTGTTGTTACTGGGATTCAGGTGGCGATAGGAGGACATTTACAATTTTTATTTCAGAACTCCCTTCCAAAGCCAGATAAACAAATGTGTAGCAGCAGATGATGCAGAGAACCAAGGATAAGAGTTGAAAACAGAATCTCCTCATTTGGGCAAATGTAAAATGAAAAATCTAGTCTGCAGCATAAAATCCTGGAATGTAGTGTCTGCCATTTACTTCCCCCCCAGGTGGGATATTTGATATCTGTAGTGTGCAGATGTGTGAGGTTTATATTACCTCCCAGCATCATTGAGAATGGGCCATCAGGGCCACTCAGAGGTATAAATTTGTCCACCAAAATGGTCAAATTACTAAATTATTCTTCCGATTCTCATGTTCAGCCCCATTTTCTGAGTCATAAGTTAGAAGAACACAGCCATTACTTTTGAAGTTTCCACTGTTAACTGTTCAGACCTGAGGCATTCAGAACTATACCTCCAAACAAAATACAGTCTGTAATTACTTCAGAAACACCACTTAGGCCCTGCTCTTCTTGCATCAGGGCCTTGGGATATTATTGTGTTTTACACTTGAAGGCTAATGACTACATCTCCTGGCAGGGCCACTCGGGACCTACGGTAAAATTAAACTATTATTGCTGCAGCACCTCTGGAACTGGGTTCGACTTCTAACATCCATTTGGTGATGTGTTGTTTTGGAAAAGTTACTCACTTGAAGTCTTCTCCAAAAGCAATAAAAACACCTTTCAATTTCAATCTCAACTCAAACATTTTTTTTTTCCTTTTGAAATTAAGCTTAATCTTTCTGAAAAGCTTGAGGGGCTCAAGAAATATTCTTATGGGGCTTCAATTTGTTCACACAGCACCCAGGGGCAGGGCGAACATCAGGGTGTAAATTTCCAGAGGAGTTCTTGGCCAGGGTGCTTTGATCTCTAGCTACATTTGAGAAGGATTAGTGAGTAATTCCATTTTCATGGCCATTTCTACTTGGGTTACCCCTGGCAGACCAGAGGTTCACAGAGTGGTGTAAGAGGTGAGAGCCTATTCTCCATATGTCTTGTGCCTGCTATAAAACCCTGTATCGCTCCCCATTAGCTACCAAATAATGTTCCAACTCCTTAGCCTGACTTTTAAGACCTCTGAGGAGGTTCAACTGGTCCATAGTGACATTGCAACTAGACAATCCTTCATTGTGAGGGATTGCCCTGCACATTGCAGGATGTATAGGGTACATGGAATCCTTGTCACTCTGCCAATTTGATATTTTCAAGGGCTCCCTGGGGGTTGGTAATGTTCCTCATAAGAACACCTTTTCAGAGTAGAGCCCCAACTTAACTTTTTCCTCAACACTCCCATTATTCCACTGGACGTAGTATTTGCTATTTGCTGCTATGAGGATTTAATGGGATATTAATAAAGCAACTTGCACAGCTCATTGCACCTAGGAAAGGTTTGTAAGTGCAGGATCTCCTCTGTATTTACATCTATCTTGTGCACAACTTTCCTTTTACCCTCCTTCCCTCTGGGTGGAATACACTTTTATCACCTCTGAATGTGCAAACACTACCTTCCTGTAGGTACAACTTAATTAACATATGAAATCTCTCTTAATCTTTTCATTCTATAAGTTCATTCACTGCTCAGAGTTTATGTTAGGCACTCAAGGACTTGGTTGGAAAGAGGAAGGAAATAGTGTTTATTGTAGGGTATGATGAGTGCAATGACAAAGGAGCGCTCTCTGGGCGACTGCAGAGGTTAGCCCAGAAGAGAGTGTTTATGGAAGGTTTCCTATGAGAGAGGTGCTTGGGAGGAACTTTGAAGGCAAAAGAGTTGATTAGATGAAAAGGAAGATGGGAAGAATATTCCAGATTAAGGGAGAGGTGTGTGCAAAAACACAGTGGTAGTAGTAATAGTTCCTTTCAACGGAAGCAAATGGAACACGTAGAGAGGTTTCAGGTACTGAGAACAGCAGTGGAACCAGGAGCCAAATCATGAAGGGTTTCGTGTGATGAGCTGTGGAGTCTGGGTTTCACTCTGCAAGTGGTGAGAGTAGTTGAAAGATTTTATTTCTCTTATCACCTTTTCCTGTCTTATAATTACTTATTGATACTTGTGTTTTTCCAAATGGGACTATATTCTCCTCAAGGGCAGGGCCTATGTTGTTTCATCTTTGTATTTTCTGCAGAGGTTACCAAAACATTTTGCCAGTAGCAGATTTTCTAGGATTATTTTCGATTAATGAATGAAACAATTAGCCTCTTAGAATATTTTTGTAATGTAAAGAATGCATGTTCATTTGTTTCATCTTAACAGACTGACATGGGGGTTTTAAATTTACCTTTAAACCTATTTAGCAATTAATTTTTTTTCCCCTTCATGTAAGCAGTTGACTTCCAGTTTCTTTGGCCAGGTATGAGTGGAATCATTTATTGTTTGTTCTAGTATTCATTTTCATGTTCATAAAACAATATGTTGAATAGCTGGTAGTCCTGTGGGCAAGGATAAATCGAAACTAAAAACAGATTGATTGAAAATTGGGGCTTGAAACCCATATAGCTACCCATTCTTCCTTCTTTGGAAAAAACCTGAACCCCAGGTAGTCCTGGCGCTCTGTCCTAAAGGCTCGCGGGCTCTAGCCAAGTGGCTTCAAAGGAGGAAGGGAAGCTCAGAAATGTGACTCGCTGGTGGAAAAAGACTTTGTCTTCAGTCTCCAAATTGTCAACATTCACACCCTGGCTTATCTCAGTTGACAGAAAATTGGAGGAGAAATATTTTCAAATCCTCTTGGGCCTCAGGGCTGGAAAACAGACAGACTGCTCCATTCCAAAGGAGCTGAAACTCTGAATGATGGATTATCTTTGCACAACATGAAACAGAGTGCACCTCTGTCATCTGCCTACTTATCCTCATTCGTGGTCTGAACACTCATTCTTCTCTGCTTTATTGAGAAGGAGGACGTGACTAGAAGGTCACAGGGTCCTAGCTCAGGAGGAAGGTAGTTAACTGGTGAATTTAGCCTCACGTAGGCCCCAGGGTTTTTGGGGAATCCTGTTGGGAAGAATTTTTATAGCTCTGATGGCCAAGATTAATTAAGCTGATTTCATGTTCATATTAAATCCACATAATGAGGTGACACTTTTACAGATGTGCTAAACTTTGGCCAGCCACAGACTCGTTTTACTAGCTTCTTTGGTTCCTAATTTAAATGAATAGAGGAAAAAAATAAAATCAACATTTTTCCTGTTTGTTCTGTGCAAATTGGTCTCCCCAGGTTGAGGATCTGCCCATAGATCTGGGATGAAGGTGATGCTCTCTTGTTTGTATTCCTTCCCAGTTGTTTTGTAGTCTGTGATGGGGATGGAGATAACATAAGAGCAAGAGCAAAAAGGGAAAACACCAAATGATGCACTGCAGGTGCTATGTAACATGGTGTGGGCTATTTAGAATGAACGTCATGGCTATTTAATGTGGAAGTTTGCTAAGAGTTTGCGTAAATTCAATCTGATCTCATTACAGCCAATCATTACACCAGATGGACTCATGTGCGATTCTGAAACATGGATGGTTTCCTGTTAATATTATGGCTACTTGTGTCAACATTAAGGCAGAGGTTGTCAACCTCAGCACTATGGACGTATTGGGCTGGATAATTCTTTGTTGTGGGGGGCTGTCCTGTGCATTATGGGATTCTAACAGCATCCCTGGCCTCAATAAATAGATGGGAACGTCCCTCCCCTTGCATCCTCCATTCTTGACAATCAAAATTGTTTCTAAACATGGCCAAATGTTCTGGAGTGGAAACTGTTGCATTTATGGGCAGTCACTAAAGAGATTTACAGCCTCAAAGAGGTTAAGAGATCCACCTACATGGTGTATATGTCCATGTAATGAGCCAGCACCCACCATTTTCCCTTACATAGCCAACATTCAGCTGGACTCTAATTCTAAACAAATGGAGAATACTCAACAATCACTGTTTTGAGGTGCTACGAGACCCCAGTGGGGATACTGCCCAATAATTAAATGAATAAACCATTACATTGAAAGTGGAGTACAGACTAGATTCCCATTTGCCATGAGCTGACCAACGCATCCTGTCAAGTACTGGGTCAAAGCTCGCTGGCCAAGCAAGGGCAGGACACAGCAAGCCTTGGTTTTGTGGGCTGCTGTCACTCACATTTCATCCAAGGCTGTCATAATAAATTATGAGGGGTTAATAGATATTTTGAAAGAATTCAAGTTCTCCAAAAGGTAAGGAACAAATCATGCTTATTTACTTGTTTATATCTTGGCTACTTTCAAAGAGGACTTAAGGGTTTTTATTAAATAAAATCATAACTGATGACTTTTTTTTTCCTACTTTCCCTGGGGAAACTCATCCAAACCCATGATGTCAGCTATCACTTACATGTTATGACTTTATTTTTTTTTTTTTGGTGTCCAAAAATCTTTTTTTATTGAAATATAATTTGCATATCGTAAGTTCTGTATAACTTCATAAACATAAATTGTATACTTTAAAAGTGTATAATTCAGTGGTTTTTGGTATATTTACAAGGTTGTATAATGATCAGCACTGTGTAATTTGAGAACATTTCTCACCCCAGAAAGAAACTCTGTACCCATTAGCAGTCATGCCCTAGCCTCTACCCACAACCCCTGGTCTACTTTCTGTCTTTGCAGATTTGCCTGTTCTGGACATTTCCTATGGATGGAATCATGCAATATGTGGCTTTTGGGGTCTGGCAATTTTCACCTAGCATGATGCCTTCCAGGTTCATCCTGAGCTTGAGATCTGTTTCTCCAGCCATCAGCTTCCTTGGCCTATGTCCACCTCACACTGCTTGGATACAACTGAACTCATCCCTCACCTCCCAAACTACTCCCATTCTCAGTCAAGGCTGCCCAGTTCCCCAAGCCATAAACTGGGAGAGGATCACAGGCATTTCCTTCTTCCTCACTGACAACATCCAGCTGTCAGCGAATCTTGTCCGCCGACGGTGCCTTAATTCAGACCTTCCTCATCCCTCCCCTAGATTGGTTTAATAGCCCCTGAGCAGCATTTTGTCTTCAGATTCGACACGCTCCACCCACTCTCTGTGCTTTTTCTGTAGTGATCTTGGCTCTGTCCCCCTCTCTTGCTTAATTCCTCTGTGGTTGTCCTTTGCCAAAAGCCCCACCATGGAAATAAGGCCTCTTCTGACATGGCTGCTTCCTCTTTCCCACTTCTCCAACCTGTTCTTTTGCTTTCTCTCCCACCTTCTATTAATACTTACACCTCAGCTACAGCAGACTTCTTGCACTCTCTCAAGTACCCTGTGGTTTTAACTCTGTCTTTGTCTTAGAAGTGACAAAGGAACATGCTCTCCCTTTGGTCTGGAATGCCCGGTTGCTTCTTCTCCAGGAAGCCTTCCCTGCTGTCCCCCACTCTCAATCTGGGCAGCGGCTCTTTCTCTCAAGCATACATATTACCACACTGTAATTTTCTGTTTCCTGCCTGCCCTTCTCTCTAAATTGTGAGCCCCTTGATATAGGAATTGTGCCTTCCCATAAGTCTGCTAGGGCTGCCATGACAAAATAGCATAGACGAGGTGGCTTAAACACAGGCCTTTATTTTCTCACAGTTCTGGAGGCTGGAAGTCCAAGATCAAGGTGTTGGCAGGCTTGGTTTCTTCTGAGGCCTCTCCCTTGGCTTGCAGATGGCCACCTTTTTGCTGCGTCTTCACATGGTCATCCCTCTGTGTGCACATGTCTGTGTTCTGATCTCCTCTTCTTATAAGGCCACCACTCATAGGAGATTAGCGCCCACCCTAATGACCCCGTTTTGACTTAATTATTTCTTTAAAGACCCTATCTCCAAATACAGTTATATTCTGAGGTACTGGAGGTTAGGACTTCAACATAGGAACCTGGAGAGGACACAGTTCAGCTCATAGCTGCCTTCCGTTTTCATTTTGCCAATATCTGGTCCTTAAATAGGTTTCCAATAAATATGAGAATTAATGAAAAAATACAAGATTAAAGATTACGGAGAGGAAGGAGGTGAGAAAGATGGGAGGAGGGAGAAGAGAAGGAAGGTATTAGAAATTAATGCCAGAAACCCAAGATTTCACTGCTAAACTTTTGCATTGAATTTAGTGCAGTCAATTCTGACTTTCTGAGGCCAGGGCAAAAAAGGAAAACACTAAGAATTACACTAAAGTATATAAAAATTATTTTCAGTACAGGGATTTGACAAAATATAAAGAGAGAAACATGTTTTATAATTTTCAATTTCCTTCTTTTCTTTAAAAGATATTCATTTCTGCCATGTCCTTTCAGATTGTGCTTAAATTTTAAAAACTAGAAAAACTCTGTGTTCTAGGATTTATAAAGTTAATTATAAAATTTAATTTCATTCATTTACTTGGCCAGGTGGGGGGATAAAAATAAGTGGTATTTCAATATAATTAGCTTCTCAAAACAACTTTATTATGCCTAATAGAAGCAGGATTGACACCACATTTTCTGTTTCTACCGTCAGTACGATTAAGTCCTCCTACGGAGGATTTAATGCTGGCATTTGAAGGGAATTGATAGAAAACCAGAAGCAGATATGAAAACAATTCATTTGCCTATGCTTTGTTTTCAGGAAAGAGAGCCTATATAAGGTTGTGTCTAAGACCTCAGCAAAGGTCTTCAATTTTGGGTGCTGTTGACTATGTGAGGACCACAGAAGTGTCAAAGTGGTCTCATGTGACCTTTGGCAAGATGCCAGCTCCAACAGGTCATCAGTTTCTTTCTCCAACAAATGAGAAGGTTGGACCAGGATCTCTAAGGACTGGTCCAGCACTATAATTCTGAAATTTCATGGATCCTGAAAAGCTTCAGAAACTAGTATTTTTCTGATAGTCTCCCAACAATTTTAATCAAGTAACTGACATCACTATAAACATCATTTTGGCCAACATTTATTGAGTAATTAGCATGTGTCCAGGCTGTGCTGATTGGTCACTTCGTATGTATTATTTATTTAATCCTCATCACAAATAAGGTCAGTACTGTTATACCTTTATTTTTCAGATAGGATGACTGGAGTTTAGAAAGAATCAGCAACTTATAGCTAATAAGTAGAGGTGCTTCCAAATGAATGCTGGCGATGTGGTATGTGGTTTTTGTTATAAGCTATAACCATTGCATTATGCCACTCAGGGGGAAATAAGTATTTGGTGAGTACTGAGCTTAGACTGGGCTTGTTAGAGCAGAGTTTAGCAAAGCATGGTGCATATAGCGTGATGGTATGTAAGGCAATCTACAATGATGTTAGAACTTTTGAAGCCCAGCTGTCAAAGACCACCGGGAACACATCTGCAGTCAATGTTAAGATTATTCCACTTGCTGCCGCATGGGGGGGTACACAGAGTAACTGTGGAACATCCAGTCAGAGCGAGTTGGGAGTTACCTCCTATAGAGCCTGGGCTTGTGCTGAATGATTTAAAGAAGGGCTTGTTATGGGTTGAATTGTGCCAGTGCCCTCCCCCACATTTCAGAATGTGACCTTACTTGGAAATAGGGTCTTTACAGAGGTAATCAAGTTAAATTAGGTCATTAGGGTGGACACTGGTCCAATACAAAAGGGGAAATTTGGACACAGAGATGGATACACACAGAGGAAATGTCAGAATCCCGGGTTTCGGCACCAAAGATGTCAGGGTGGGAGTCTGCCCTTGCTTCTTGGTGTGCTCTTGGCCGAGGAATGACCAGACACACCGAAGTGCCAAGTCCAGACTATTATCCTGGTCCTCTGACTCCTTTCTTGGAAACATCACCAGCAAGGCCACTACCATGGAGTAACCTCAGGCAGGGAGCAGTTTCACAAGAGCAGCTCTTTATTGTAGAATAAAATGGGTCGGTCTCTGGGAGTGGAGAGAGACAGACCAGCTCACCCACTGACTGACCCACTCACTTTCTCTGACTTCTCGGATTGTTTCCTTTTATTAGCTCAGTCTGGAGGAGGGCTCTTGGGAGGTGTAGGATGTTATCAAATGATCAATAGGTGTCCTCAAAATTCCATCTGCACATATGAGCTCCCTCTAAGAAAGCCCACCTAGGGGGTGAACTGCAATGCAGATTCAAGCTAATGGCATATTAATTACCCTTAGGTTAGTCTAGGTAACTTTGTAAATCTTATTATGCCTGGGCTGGGGAATTCCTAGATTGATAAAGCATTTCCTCCTTCCTCAGGTGTAGCAGTTGTTTGGGATAGGATTGAGGGCAACACCAAAATGGGGTGCCCGCACTTATCCTTCTTCCCAGGTGGAGCAGTTGCTCCAGACAGCACCACAACAGGGCACCCTTGTCCCAAGAAGAGCCAGAGATCCTAACTAGCTACCTAACAGGAAGACAACATGAAGACACATAAGGAGAAGATGGCCACATGATTGGAGTGAAGCATCTTCAAGCTAAGGAGTGCCAAGGATTGCCGGAAAACACCAGGGGCTGGAAGAGATAAGGAAGGATTCTTGCCTAGAGCTGTCATAGAAAGCATGGCCCTGGTGACACTTTGATTTCAGACTTCCAGCCTCCAGACCTGTAAGGCAATAAATATCTGTAGTTTTAAGCCACTTAGTTTTGGTACTTTGCCACAGCTGCCCTAGGAAACTAATACAGGGGTGGACGGAGCTAAGCTCAGCTCTGGGATATCTGCCATCAGTTCAGCAAACAGGTATCTCAGTGATGGGAGAACTAAGGGGGAGCTGGGAATATTAATTGTAAGAAAGCACTGATCATTTAAAAGAAAGAATTGTAAGTCCCTTTGTAGCTGCTCTGTAGCTTTGCATAGGTTCTGGTAGAAATATTTTTGCTCTGTTAGGAACATCCCAGTTTGACCGTCAACAGGGTTGATTTTCACTGTCTCCGATTTTACCTTAAGAGTAATACATTAATTTTAATTTATTAGTAATAGTTTATTTTTTATTTCAAGTGGTAATATATAGTAATATGCAGGCAAGGACCTTTACCTTAGGTTTCAGTTTATTTATTTAAAGTAAATAAGCTGTGTTAAACTGGATAAATGACCAGTTTTCCTTCTGACCCAGTGATGCATTTGTTTTTAATTATAGATACCCATGGAACAATCCAAAGACACTTTTTTGCTCTTTATACTTTAATGGGAAGCAATTTTATTAAAGACATTTCTGTCCTAAAACCTAGCTGGCAGAGTTGGCAGGGAAGGCTGCCCTCTATTAAGGATGGAGGTATCTTGAAGGCAACACATAGGACAAGGGGCTAGGAGATTGGGAAGAGAATTATGGGAAGGGCGCAGACCAAAGACACAAGTTATCTATTTCTAAAGTAAACCTAGGACTGGTCCTGCAACAAGGGAAGAGTGAGTTGATCCTGTGCACACCTTGTTGGCCACTTGTTTACATTCTCAGGCTAGAACCAAGAGTTCCATCATTGACCTGAATTGTGGGTAGGCAGGTTTTGAAGGCCTGCCTAGAAACCCATCTGGTCGTTGTAAACTTTTTCATGCTACCTATCATGGTCCAAATGTGTTCCTCCCACCACCCCCCAACCCCCAAATTCATATGTTGAAATCTAATCCCCAAAGCAGTATTATTAAAACATGGGGCTTTTAGGAGGTGATTAGAATGAGATTAGTGCCTTTATATTAGAGGCCAGAGGGAGCTTGTTTTCCTCTTCTGCCATGTGAAGATGCAACAAGTAGTTGTCATCTTTGAAGCAGAGAGTGAGCCCTCACCAGACACCTAATCTGTTGGCTCTTTGATCTTGGACTTGCCAGCCCCCAGAACTGTGAGCAATAAATTTCTATTGTTTATAAATTACCTGGTCTAAGGTATTTTGTTCCAGCAGAACGAATGAACTAAGACAGAACCAAACCTTCCGTTTACAACTGCCTTCCTATAAGTTTAGATCTACTTGCCCTTATACAAGTCCTATCTTAAGATGACAAGCTATAAACAACCTCCTTTGGGGAGCAAAGATTGAGGGAGGCAGAAATTCTAGCTTTTTTTTCTAATTTTTTCTTAATTTTTCTTATAATGTCTTGCTCTCATTACTAATGATCTTGAATCTGGAGGCTTGGACACAGGCAACCACAGGTTAAGTTCAGCCTTGGAATGAATCATATTTCTCTTCAATTCTCATGTGCTCCTTTATATTCTATTTCTCATTTCAAATGGGGTTGATTTATTAATTTTTTAATTTTAAGGTATAATTCAGATACAGTAAATTGTCACCATCAATCACCACAGTCAACACAATCAAATACAGAATGGTTTCAGGACCTCCTAATCCTTCTCTCTTCTTTTGCAGTCAGCCTCTTTCCCAGCCTCTGGCAATCACTGACTGTTCTGTATAATTTTGCATTTTCCAGAATGTCATATAAGTTGAATCATGTCCTTTATAGCCTTTTGAGTCTGGCTTCTGTCACTTAGAACAATGCTCTTGAGGCTTATCCATATTTTCACAGGGTTCAGTCGCGATAACAAGGTTCTTGCTGGTAGTATTCCCTTGTGTGTCTGCACTACGGTTTGTTCACCCACTGCCCCAGTAAAGGACATTTGGAATAGTTCTAGTTTTTGACAATTATGAATAAAGCCACTATAAATATTCGTGTTCAGGTTTTTGTGTGAACATAAGTTTTCATTTTATATATTTGTTTTTAACATGAAATATGCTTAGGTCAATTAAAAGCAGCAGAGAATCTCTACCTTATTGGAGAATCTGTAACGGCTTATTTAGGAAAATGAGAAATAGGTAGGAAGTGGAGAAACCTCTTGGGGAACAGGGAAACAGGAGAACCTCATTAATTTAGGCCTTTATTTATTAGGTGCCAACTGAGCCTGCAAAGCATTTATTGTGGCAAAACACATTTTTGGAAATAGATTCTTGAATTAAAGCAATGGGAGATGTTAGGCCAAGTGAAGGTAGCTCCTATGGCAAGACATCTTTTATAAAGAAGGCAACCAAATGGTTTGGTAAAAATACATCTTCTTCAACTAATCCTCATCACTGTCTGATGCAGATATGAGGTCAGCTTAGATGGATAGAAGCAACACTTCCTGTATGTCAATATCTACCACCATGTAACTCAGAAAAGTTAGAAGCTATTGGTTTTGATGAGCTTTATGTATGTACTCCAAGAACACAGGTGTGCAATGGTCTGAACCAGTTGGTACAGGGTGAGTTGTTTAATGACGTTACAAGTGCCATGGCAACTCAGTATCTATCCAGTAGGACCCACTGTGAACTCTACCGGTCTTGTATGGTGATTCCGATGCCCAGAGTGAGAAAACTCAATGAATAAGATCCTTTATGGAGTAACGTAGAAAAAAGAGTCTTTGAGACTTTCTTTTATTTTTTCTCTCCATTTTCTTGAGCTTCCATGCAACCTTCCTTGAGCTTCTTTACATAGATCAATTTCTATTAGTACAAAGACATTTGTGAGCCACTGAAAGCAGAAAAAAAGCATTGCCCATATTTCTTTGGAGATCAAAGACAGAGGAAACGTTACTTCTGATTCATATGGATTGAGTCTTAGCCTTTTGTTTTTACATCTGCTATAATGCGTGGATTTGAGAAACTGTCTTGAGTTCAAACCCTTTTTTAGTTGAAGCAACATTATTAGGATTATAAATTTGCTAGGTACCAACACCATAATTTTGTTCCTTTTTCTGCATTTTTGTTCCTCTGTGTTGGCTATCAATTGAATCTTGTGTCTTTAAGTTGCTTTGTCTACAGGCCTGTAATTTGCTTTCTTTGCCCTAACTCCGGGTTTTTGTTTGTCCTTTCCGTTTGCCTCTAAAGAAGCCGGAATGCATGCACGTTTTCTTGCTATCCCAGGATCTTTTTGAACATCTGTCTCCTCATCCGATCATCCATTTCCTCCTCCCACTCTCAAAATCCCACAGAGACAGAACTTGCTCAGGTTTGCACATATGGTTGATGTTCACAGCTTGAAAGTGTCCAAGCTATTTAAGTTCGATTTTCATTTTAATGAAAGCTCATAGTTCTGCCTAGAGATGAAAGCAAGTTGGTAGAAATCCCCAGATTTCCAGGTCATTAGATCACTTAAACATTAGTTCAACCACGGCTGCTCTGTTTTCAGTAGAGGAGTGTACTTTAATGAGTACAATTCAAAAATATCCACTTTAAAATTTTAGGGGGTCTGAAATGTACTGTAGGTGTCTGGTTTCGAAAGTTCCTTTGAAGGTTTAAAATTCCATTTTAGTGGATTATATGGTTACCAAATTGTTTCTAAAAACAATCAGAAAAGTTGTTCATGGAAGCATCCAATTAGAGAAAAAGTTTTTAATATCCAGTGCCCCAGTTTAAGGCAGAATTCTTAAGCCAGGATGCTGAACACTGGAGTGGTGATGGGTCCTTTGAGCTCTACCTGGCTGGTTATGGTAATATTTGGAGGGGGATTTAGGAACTGTAAGAAGATAAAACGATTTCGAGAATGATTGAACTCATACTTTCTGTATCTACAGGGCTTATCTAGCATACCTCCTGGCCCATAGAAGGTTTCCAGTAAATTTATTTGAAACAGAATTAAACTTTGAAATGAGAATAATAGTTCACTTTATAGTTATCTGAAGCACAATTATGCAATGGGCCAGATATAATATATAAAAATGTTCTGATATGAACTTTTGATCCATTCTCAATAGAAATTGATGACATCCTCAGCTCAGTGGGGCTGGGGGGATTCTCTTATTTCATCTTGGATGATTCATGTTCTGCTGATTCTTTTTGGAGAGTCCTGTTCCAGACTCACATCATTCTATGGTGAAGTTGACTGATACACATGTGTAGAGATTAAAAAAAAAAAAGAAACCATTTTTAAGCTTTTCTAAAAAAATTCAGAAGGCTTAGTCTGTATGTATGTCAAAAAAATTGAAGTTCATGATATAGAGTTTTTAATCAATTGCTTTCCAAGTGGTTTATTCTCCATCTAGCATTCTGCAAAAGCACCCACTGCTGTTATTTATTACCCCAGAAATGGTGTCTTTGATGTAACGGCGTTGCAGCTCTCTCTTCTGTTTATCTGGGTCTCCTGCTCAAAGGCATTAATGACACACACCCGTGCAGTGATGGGAGAGGTATTCTTAATTTTTCTTCTTTTGTTGTGTAGAGTAACTTAAACTTTGAGACCAATCTGAAAACATTCTCTGTGGGGCAGAAAGTGATGTTATGAAAATCTCCATGTAACACTATAACATCCTCTCCGGGTGAGAACACTTACTAATTTTCCTCATTTCACATTTACTGTTAAGTGAGCAACATCACATCCCCAGAAATGGCCACTTGTTTTCTTCTCTAAAATGTATGGGAGAGAATCTCAACAGAGGAGACTATGATGGCATTGGGGGAAGTGGTATTTGTAGTTAATTTTTTTAAATCTGCCTTTGTTTTAATAGTATCAACCACAGAAGCTACAATGTGATGCAGAGCTTCTAGGCTGCTAGAGAGATGATATAGTATGAGCTTTTTATTTTATTTTATTTTTAAGTGCAGGGAGCACTGAACATAATTGCTAATTTGTCAACACATTCTTTCTCTGAGTTTCTTCTCATGGACTGATGTTCTGATTGGTTGATGTAGAGGTTTGATCCTAACATAATCCCCAGGGTTCTATGCGTCCTCTGCAGAGCAATGCTTCAAATGTGTCTGTGCTTTCCTGTCCAACATGTTCCCCTTTCCACCCACGCCACACGTGCAGCTGGGAACATCTCAACGTGCTTTGAGGAACATCCCCTGCTCCTTCCTCCGTAATCCCATGGGCTCTTACTGGGTCCCACGCCCTTTTGCAGCTGTAAAAACCATCAGATGTGGGGTTGCGTTTCCTCACAGGGGAGCTATATCCAAACCCAGTGAGTCGGAAGTGAGAAACACGCACCCATGTTTCAGTCAGAAGATATTAAGTCAACAGTTCAACATTTAGCCTCCTGAGTAGGGCTTCTGTGAAAGATGGCGATGGAATTTATAATGGGGAAGATGTGGAAAATGTCAGAGTCATTGGTGCTGGGGAAAGGGAATTCTTCCACTTTGGAGAGAGGGCTATTCCATGCTTTATTGTGCTTTTAGACTTTGGGTTCAGCGGGGTGCAACGGAATCAAAAACTTAGTGTTTTGGTGAAGGCTGGAGGCCACATGGAATTCAAGAGTTTTAGCATCTTTTCATAGTTCTTGAGAAACTTCCTCTGAGATTCAACTTTCCCAGAATCATATTAATAACTGGGGTCCTTCTTATTAGAAAAGCAAATTATTTGTTAGGAAAGTTGGAAGCATGTCCTATGGCTTTTAGACGTTTTTGAAATTGCTGTTTTGGTTTTTACTGGTTTTACTCCATGGTTGGTGTCTTCCTCTTTGTAGCATTGAGCTGTCTTTTCTTTCAGACCTGCCCCTACCTTTCCATCCACACCTCCTCTCTTCCGTGCAGTCTTTTCTGCAGTAATGTGAACCATGTTTTAAGGACTCTCAAGGCATATCATCTATTCATATCTTTCCTTCCTTGGCAAGGGGAGAGTGTTAGCAAATAGGCACTCATTCCTGACATTGATTTTGAAATAATACTGGTGTGAACTCGCTAGTGAAAGTATCCCGGATCATCAGAATTCTCACAAGTGCTCCCAATCTGATTTGAGTTTATTGTGATTGACACTATGCTCCTATATGTCTCTTTATTAATGTCAACTACAGTGAAGAAGAAAACCATATCCCTTTTTCTCAGGCCACTTTCCTGGGAATAAAATCAGGACAAGAAGAAGAATCACAAATAAGTGTTTTCTTCTGGCTCCTTCTTCACCTGCCCTGCTATACAGCCCCTCTCTAAATTCCTCCAGACAAGTTAAGTTAGTTCCTAGATGATGTATCATTCGGTTCTCTGAACATGATTCTTCTTGGTTGCCCTGGGGCTTAATGATTATCTGTCATTGCAGGATTTGCTTTGTCATTCCTGGTGCTGCTGTTGACTGCAGATGCCACAGAAGCAGCTCCCAGTGCCTTCAGCGAGGCTCGTCATGTTCATTGCCAGGAGTGCTGTGTCCGGTAAGGGCTCTCATTCCTGACTGCTTTATACCAATGCTGTTCGTCCTTGAACTCTCAATACCCCAGATGCTTTAAATCATATTTCCTGTGTTTTGTACTTTTGCCCATGAATCCATGAGTGAGGGTGTAGCGGGTAGTTTGCATAGTAGAAGCTCCACAATGTTTGAATGGTTCTTCCTTTCCAGTGGTAGGCCACTCTTCTGTCACCAAACATAGATACCTTAACTCTCTCCCAATATGATGATTCCCTACTAATCTCAGGAAACTCCTTGGTTCATCTTCTAAACAATCTTCTGCAGATCCTGTCCCACCACGTCTCTTGTCATTCATGGACGTGGAGGTGAACATAACTTAGGTGAATCTGGAAATCCTACTGCAGAAGCTTCATTCAAGCAAATGCACCCCTTTTTCTAATATAGAAGTCTGGGGTCCGTCTCTGTGGCGATGGCTTTGCCTGGGTAATCTTCTGCCTGAATGTGGTCTGCTTGGTCATGTGGCTGAGTATTCTGGCCCATGGGGAGATGTTCAATGATTTCTCCCCATGCTGGATGTGGGAATCACCTGAGGGGTTCTAGTGTGCACCTAGAATGGAGACCACTGGGCCAGGCAAGGAAGGACTTCCGAGTTGAGTAAGGTTTTGGTGAGTAATAAAAAAGCATAGTTTTGAAAGAAAGGGATCTTGTAATGAAGAACATGGCAGTGCAGAAGCAAGGCAAGTATGGGACACTTATGAGGTCCTTGCCTTAGTTTCCTAGGGCTGCCATGACAAAGTGCCACATGTTCCCTCTTAAGGTTCTAGGCAAGCATTCCTCCCAAGCCTCTGTCCTAGTTTCTGGTAGTTCCTTGGCTTGTGGCCATGCAACTCTGATCTTCACGTGGTGTTCTCCGTGTGTGTGTGTGTGTGTGTGTGTGTGTGTGTGTGTGTGTGCGCGCCTGTCCCTTCCCATGATGTTCTTTTATAAGGACACCAGTCATATTGGGTTGGGCCCACCCTACTCCAGTATGACCTCATCTGAACTGAAACAGGGCCATCTGCAATGACCCTATTTTCAAATAAAGTCACATTCTGAGGTACTAGGGGTTAGGACTTCAACATATAAATTTTAGGGGCACACGATTCAATCCATAACCATCCTCTTTCTGCTCTATGCCTGGATGTGGAGCCAGATTAGACTTGAAGTCAAAGCAAGATACATCACCTACGCTTGCTGGGATAAAACTGCCATTTCCCTGTTGGCTTTACACAGGCATGGCCTAGATGTGCTACTCAGACATGGAATTCAGATTCTGAATTTCTGGGATTCTTCTTCCAGACAAGTATGGTTCCTGAACAAAAGATAGATCTTTAGGATATATTTGCTATGCAACCGATGGACCATTTAAAAGTAACCACCCCACAGTGGTAACTAAAAATGAGAGAAGAGCAACACAAAAACAATTTAAAAAAGGAGTTTTACTTGTATTGCTAACATTTGTGAACCAAATTGCATTAGGTCAGACACTTCTAATTAAGAACTGCAAAATACGGAGAAGGAGTTTTATGCTTGGATCAGGACCGATTTTGGCCATAATTACAATTTAGAATACAGGATGTTATAATAGCTCTGTGTTCTGTTGCTTGAAAAGAACGAATCTGCCTTGTGCAATTAGTTCTTTTAAGTCACTTCTCATTTAATGATCAGACTTTAAATTGAACAAGACTTTCTGGTATCGGCTGTGTTAAGGCAAAAACTCAGGAGATGAAGGGACCCACACACTTAATTTTTCAACGTGCTCAGTCAAGGGGAAAAGCCTGTTTCCAAAAGCGATCTTGAGAACACACTTTAAAAATCTGCTCTAGTCCTACTAATAAAGCAGTCCATGTATCCAAAGGTGGGGCTTTCTTATTTTCACTTAGTGCCATGCCCTGTGGCTTGGAGACAGAGAATAGTTTTATTGGGGGGCTGAATTTCATGTAGAAGGGAGACTAGGCTGCGACACTCAGGGCATATGTTCTCTCTTCCCCCGCTTCCTCAGCTACATATGCCATCGTGGGATCTAGTGACTAACCCTCCACTTTATAGGAGGTGTGTGTGGGGACTTTCCTTGACATTACATTCTTTCATATGATTAAGTCTCTTTCATGCCAGTGGATAGAGGTTGTAACTTTAACTGCGATCTCTAGCAGATTCATAATGAAAGACAATGGTTTCTTGTTTGCCAACAGATGCTTGGTTGTGCTAGTATTTCCTGCTTTTCTTCCTTATACAATTAAAAGTGTCAGTTGAGAATTGCGTTCCAGATATTTCTACTTCTTATTTATGGCACCGTCTAAAATTGGAATGTTTATTTGTTTGGGGTTTACTGCTGTTGAACTGTCCTTTAACCTAAGGAAGGAAAATGCTACCATGAATTATGGACTATAAAAAATCATTAATACACTGTGGAATGTACACAGGAAGGAAGTGAGAGAGAGAGGGGAGCAGACGTTCTTGTTTTTCCCCTTCTATTGCTCCGGAACGCCAGTCCACCAATAAATCCTGTCTTTCTACATTTAAAATCTGTCTTAAGTCCACCCTCCACTTTCTAACTACTGCCCCCAATCTAAGCCACTATTAGCTGTCATCAGGGCCACTGTGCTCGCCCTGTCTGCTGCTACTGTGCTGGCGCTTTGCATCTTTCAAAGCTCGTCTCCACCTGGAAACCAAGGTGATCTTTAAAAACATAAATCTGTCACCACCCTGCTTACCCTTTGACTAAAATCTAAACTCTACTTAGCTTATGGCATAATTTATGAGCTGTGCCTTGTGTACCACACCAAGCCCATCTATTTCCATGCCCTGATCCTCCAACCCCACACAGTCTGGGCAAACTGCTCTCCTCTGGGGTCTGCAAACGTGCTGAGGATGTCTCTGTCTCAGGGCCTTCCTGCACACTGCTCCTTCTACCTTGGACCACCAGGTTCCTCCCTCTTTCTCCCTGCCCACATAGCTGCATGCGTGTGTGCACACTCACACACGCATGCACACTCATGTGCACACACTCACGTACAGACTCTTATGGAGAAACTGACACACACAGATGCACATACACACATGCGCACTCGTGCACGGACACACAGACACACTTACACCCTCATGTACATGGATGCACAGTCACGTGCATGCATACCACACACAGACACACATGTGCGTGCACGCACACACACACACACACACGCACACACAGCTGGTTCTTTTGTATCATTCAGGTCTTGGCCTCAGTGTCTCCCTTGCAGAGGAGCCTCTTCAGGCCACTGTGTCTGAGTGTGTTTTCTCTCCTGTCACTCTAACACTGCATGTTGTTCCTTTAATTCACATCAGCTCTGCAGTTTTGCTGGTGGGTATTTCTTACTTCCTGTCTATTTTTCTACCAGATAGGCATCATGCCAGCTATTTATTTATTTTTAACGAGGGCATACTCTGTTCTTAGCACACATTGGGTAAAAGAATTATTTTTCACCTGGGCATACTCTGTTCTTAGCACACATTTGGCACTATTTGTGGAATGGATGAATGAATGAGAAATATAGAAAGAGGGGAAAAGAAAATGGGAGGAAAAATTACAATAATGGACCTCCCTCCCCTCAACATTTTAAAGTTGGTAAAAGCTTTTGAATTTTAAAAAGGAGTAAATACACAATGCTATAAGTGAGGGGTTATTACATAAAACTACCTACTTGGTTTATTATGTACAATCTGTCCAGGAATTTCATAGTAAGCATTGTGTGTTTTGAGTAAACCTCCACAGGTAGAATCGTGCAGCCATGGAAGTGCTTGCCTTTCAATTGGGAAAGAAAAAAGGAACTGGGAAAGTAATTATTCTAGGTGAATCTCTAGTATTTTTTGTATATCTAATAAGATATCATGTCTGTATGGCTCTTCCTAGCTTTTAAGACATCTACACTTTCCCGTAATACTAAATGAATCTTATTTCTTGCTGTGGTCCTACTGCGCACCCCTGACTTCATTCATTTATTCGACATACATTTTTGGGTGCCTACCATGTCTCAATACTCCCCAAACTTTGCACTAATTTTCATCTCACTTCTTTTGTTTACGTGACTTTTCCAGACTGGAATATCACTTCCTGTTCTTTCTTTCTGCTCACCTTTCAAACTCTAGCTCAGTCCTACGTTCTCCATGAAGTCACTCCTACTTTAACTTGGTCCCTCCATCTTTAAAACTCCGGTAGCCTTGATGGTTTTGTACTGCCATTTATGGTTTTTGAATTTTTTTTTTTTTTACATGTGGTAGTTTGCTTTCCAGACAGACAAAAGCATCTGGGGGCTGGGAGTACATACCTTTCCTGTATACATCATCCTGCCTGGGAGAGTTCTAGGCACATAGTAGGTGCTCACTAATTATCTGTAGATTTTTAAAAATTGACATATTAATAATAGTTGCTGTGAGTCTATGGGAACCGCAGTAAGTAAGCCCTGCATACACGTAGAGCATATACTACACAACCATCTCAAGGACTTGGGAGTCAAATGCAACGGGTGGGGTTACTAGCTGTGCTTGTTAAAGGGCAGAGCTAAGATCCTATCCATAAATGCATAGGCCAAAGGAATTGGTCAATAATGAAAGCAGAGACAAAAGAAAGTGCCATCAAATCAATGCTGCGACATCCAAATACCATCCAGGGAGGAGGAAACTTCGGTACAATAAATTGGCATTACGGTTTCATTGGCACGGCCATTCCCGCGGCTGGTGAGAGGGCCTGAAGCACCTTGCGCTGGGAGATTCATTTTAAGATCAGCTGCCTCCTGCGTTCTGCTTCCACGCGCTCCATGAAACCCTCTAATAACTTGGCTTCCCATATGCTTGCTTCTCATTATATCATCATAAACAGGCATTCTGTCTCTGCAAACTTGATTAAGGCAAGTTTGCCTCTGAGGGGTGACAGAGCTACTTCCAATGTACTCAGTCAAATCAGGTGTCTTAACTTGCCAGCCTGAGACCAGACCTTGGGGTGTAGTGAATTCATCAAGGTAGATATAACCTTGTGGGAACCTTCTGAGCAGCCAGCCAGAATATTCGAAACTTGGAAAAATCTCTCTGTATAGTAATTTTAACCTGTATCTTGCTACATTGCATTTGAATAGAGGAAGGAGCACCCACATTTTTGTACCTTCTACTTCTCTCTGTCCTGGCAGCAATGAAGACATCCCAGTCTAGACACCTTCGTAGGGGATAAAGGGCTGATGGGGCAGATTCTCTTCCTTGGGCTGCTATTATTATCTCCTGCTCTGTTATTATTTAAGGTCGGGCTTTCCTGAGCTGCAGAATTTTCTCAAAGAGGAAAGTGAGAGGAAATAAACATACTCTCAAGCCATGATGCATTTAGAAATCTGTCTGTAATTCTAAAAAGTCAACTTACATTTATATAAAATTTGGATGATCGCCTGTTCTTAAAATTCAGACATAATTCTAAAAATCACTTGGACTAATTTTCCTATGACAAAGTTAATAGCATGCGTATCAGGAAAGTGAAGTGGCTTTGACAGATGAAGTACAGTCATCATTAGCAGAAAAGAGTCTGCTGCTCGTCAATTTTTGAATGATCATTTGCACTTCTATTGCTGCAACCCAAACGAATCTGAATAGACTCAAACAGCAGAGACTCCAAAAAAATATATGTGAGAACTATTACGCTATTTGGGAAGAAAACTAAAGAGAGAATGACAGTAATGTGCCTCTTTAATTTTGTAGGGAATTTTTGGGAAATGCATATGTTTTACCATCACAGATGCTGTTTAACTTTTTCTCATTTAGAGAAGAAAAAACTTCGAAAGATTAATGATATTCCCTTTCCTTATCGAATTAAAAAAAATTAGAATTCACAGCCCTGCCTTCGAACAGCAACAGAATTATGGCTTCCTTGAAAAATTGGTGAGGAGCTTTTGTGAAGAAAAGGGCCCCATTGGATGCCAGTTTATCTGCAGGGTCTGAAATACGGGCAGATCTGTGATTCTGAAGTGTTCTGTCTGTCAGTATGTGGACGCCTCATACCTGGGTCTCTGTGAGTTGGTAACATGGTTGAGAAACATTTGTCATGGTCCTATTGTATCGTATAACTCCAAGGCCTTACTAATAATCTCCAACAGTGTTAGAGATACTAAATTTCTTAGATTAAAATTAATCTAAATATACGTGCATTTCAAAAATATATATAGGGCATAGGATGAAAAAGAGTATAAGTGACACCTATGACTAGAGGAGTACAAATCATGTCACAGACAGGCTGCGACGTGCTTTGATTTGCAGTGTTGGCCAAACATCTTATGCTATGTTTGTTTATATGTGTTGTTTCATGTCAGCTTAAAAATAAAATAACCATTCTTTAGAGGAAAGAGTATACATTAAAGTGATAAGATGAAAAATATCTTTGAGTAGCCCCTGTGACCAGGTAAAGGGAATGTTTGCAAAGCCAAGCCCTTTGCAAAGGTGTGGGGCTCCACGGCACAGGGGCTGGCCTCCGTGGGGAGGGATTGCACTGTTCTCTAGGGGTCGGAGATTTAGATTTCTCCACCAAGTTGTAGAAGATTTAGGTAAATAGATCTGCTCTGAAAGAAAAGTACGAGCATGAAAAATGCTTCAATGAACATATTACCATATCTTGAGAGAGAAACAGAAAAGCTCTAGTATTTGTTATGTTCGATTCAAAAAGTATGTTTCAAATGGCCTGATGTAAAAAAAAAATAAAAAAATAAAATGGCCTAATGTTGACTGTCACTCCTGGAAAAGCTCCAGCATGGGACAGATTGCATGAGGTCCCTGCTCTGGAAAGTGAGGAAGAAGAGGAAGGTGAGATGAAGTAAGGCAAATCGAGTGAGGTCACCTGGGCCAGCTCGTGGCTGGGAATGGTGGGGAGAGGGCAGGGTTTCCATTAAAATAATCATGCTCAGACTTGATCCAAACCAACGCTAGTCTCTAAGATCTGATCCTGGCATGGGGCACGGCAACTGGTGCCCCAGGCTCTCAGGAAGGGTGTCGATTAGTGTCAGCTGAGGGTGTGTACGTGGTGAGGGGAAGGAAGGAATCCCATACAATCTGGTAATATTCTTGCTTGTAGCTGAGTGGAGGATCTAGTACCCAGACAGAGGCACAGGGGCACAGTTATCAAGCCGCCAGGAGTTTGGGATAGCACCCCCTAGGAATTTAGGCAGAAATTGTCAGATGGACTTGGACAGAAAAGCAAAGGTTACCTGGTAGCCAATGTGCAATGGGGAGGCAGCTGACCTGGGCTCACCCCACCTTCCTGGATGCTGGAGTTGTTAGCAATAAGAGCAGTTCCAGATGGCACTGCTGGTAGATCAAAGCCTACTGATCTCTGGCCCACTTTGGTCAGCATCGATTTAGGAACTAGATGACTGAATGGGTTAAAACAGCACAGCAGCCAGAGGAGGCAAGAATACATATTGACTCCAACAGATTTTTTTCTACCATGATCTAGAAACCAGCTATCAAAGCCAAACATCAGATGCCTAAGAAAGTACACATGTTAACACAAGTGAAGACAAAGTTGGTTTGTTTCTTTGCGCTCAAAGACTGCTCTTCAGAATGTGTCTTCACAAGGGCAGATGGGGCATCAGGTTCTGAAGTATTCAGGAAGGTCTATGCCAAGCAAGGAGAGTGAGCTGAGACTCTGTATTTGGTGCTTTCACTATAACAGAGCCCAAGAGGTAGTGTGCTTTGTGTGAAACATTTTCCTCCAAACAGAAATGCCCAGCTGGGTAACTTCCCTCCATCACTTGACTTGGCTCTGAATAAAACTGTGCAACTCACATACTGTCTGCAAACACCCTATCTTTTCTTTGAGATCCAAAGAAAATCGACTTGTCTCCACTCCATTCCAAGTCCTAAGACATCAGTGTCCTTGAAGTATCTTAAAGTTTTTGTTGTTGTTGTTTGTTCTTTTTGTGAGGAGAACTTTGGGACAGGGAGGATGCTGTTTTATGTGTTCTCTGCTGGTTCTGAGCTTTACTTGATTGAAGTATTTCAGTCTCTAAATGATCTTGCCATGTTTTGCAGGCTTTTTGTTCTGCCTGTACACACCCCTCTGCCCCCATTCCATCTCTCCAAAATACAACCAATACAAAACTGTGAAGGCAGGACAATCTTACTGACGTTTTATGGCAGTGGAGGTGGTTATTTACTTTACATTTCTATCTCTGATGAAATGTAGACTAGAACATTAACTCTCATTTTAGAAATCTTCATGCATTTTGCCCCCGAGAATTTCTTCCTGGCCAGTTTCTCCAGTACGTAACCTCTTAGCCTGTTCCTCAGCCCTTACCTCTCTGTTTTCTCATTTTCCCACTCCTCCTTCACCCCCAAATTCTTTATTCAGAGCAGATCAGCTTTCTGTTTGTTTTATTGATTTCTTCTAGACTAATGCCTTTCAAATTGCACGTTGTAACTAATTAGTGGGTTGAGAAATCCATTCCATGGCATCTCAGTCCATTTGGGCTGCTATAAAAAAATACCATAAACTGGGTGTCTTATTAACAACAGAAATTTATTTATCACAGTTCTGGAGCCTGGAAAGTTCAAGATCAAGGTGCCAGCAGATTCAGTTTCTTGCTGTGGCCTCATGTGGTGGAAGGGGGATAGGGATCTCTCTCTCTCTCTCTCTCTCTCTCTCTCTCTCTCTCTCTCTCTCCCCGCTCTTTTCTAAGGGCACTAATTCCATCATGAGAGCTCCATCCTCATGACATAATTACCTTCCAAGGGCCCAACTTCCAAATACCATCCCACTGGGTGATTTAGGCCTTAACTTATGAATTTTAGGGGAACACAAACATTCAGTGTATTGCACTTTAAGGAAATGAAATAGAATCAAATAGAACACATTCAAGTGCATTGCTCATGGTAAGGTGGAATTTTGCTGTAGATTCCATTATATTGTGAAACATGTTACTTTCTGTGGATCACAGTCGAAATATTTTTAACTTCACTGTTGCAGGCCATACAGTACAGACCATCTTTCCATCCATAAGTGCTCTAGCAAGTATTTTTCTAAACAAAAGACAGTTTTCTGCCACATAGGTTCTTAAAAGTCAAATCTACTACTCGTGGAAAGTTGTGTCCAACCACTGCTGTTGTTGAAAAGAATGTGACATTTAAGGCTTTAAAAGCTCTGCCTAATGAGAAGTTTCAAAAGTCTTTACACAGCAGAAGTAAAGCCTCCTGCAAGGGTATCTTTTTGGGTAACAACATTTATTTGGATGTATGTTGAGCTTTGTTTAGAAAAACGTCCAGGCTGATTTGTGAATATTCATAGTACTCCTCTGTTACTAAGCACTTTAAAGAGGGAATGAAGAGTGTGGCCAAGGAGACTCAGGGAAATGAGCTGACTTTCCAAATTCAGGGATTCCTCATCGAGGGTACCGGTGTCAATATCGTCTAACCAGTATCTGCTGTGCCAGAGTGCTGAGAAAGAGCACGTGTGTCCTGGTGTTGGGTGGAAAAGTTGATGATGGGTAATTAGGATGAAGGACTCCAGTTTCATAAGCAACAAAAGTTAAGAAATAAGAGAATTTTTTAAAACAATTTGTTTTCTTTTTTTGGTCATAGACCCAGTATTTCCATTTAAGATAATGACATCTTGGGGATGGTAATCCTATCTCCCCATCAGTTCCT
This sequence comes from Indri indri, assembly GCA_004363605.1. Lineage (NCBI taxonomy): Eukaryota > Metazoa > Chordata > Mammalia > Primates > Indriidae > Indri > Indri indri. The sequence goes on along the minus strand of RJWJ010013982.1, from coordinate 157 downwards.
AGAAGATTGATATCCTTAGAATGCACAAAATTTATTTTCTAATAAAACTCAAACTTTCCTGGAACAAATTCACAAAAATAATTATGAGACTAATTCACACAGTATACATAGGTGTCATGAGAAGACATCTTCATCTATGACAACCGTAACATATTTC